>CM053036.1:147622942-147690449 GCA_028564925.1 Lithobates sylvaticus | reverse complement strand
CTCTCTGCTAAAATTCTCCCAGTTCTCCTCTCTGCACAAATACACTCTCCCCTCGACAGCTCCCACCCCTGTAATTAGCTCACGACCTTCACATAGCTACTTTTCTGCACAACCACCTCTTCCCTGCCCCGCTCTCCATTTCTATTCACAGCTTCCTCACCTCTTCAGGAAAGCCGACACTGCTGTACATGGTATGCACAGGCTTTTTTTTTTATTTCAGAATTATAATTATAATAATATCAGAACTGTAGCACAGAGCCAAGGAGGGATTTCAGAGCTCTTTACTCAGCTCCATGCTACAGTGTTAGAGTAGCAGCGGCAGGCAGGGACAGAATCTGCCTCCTGAATCATCACAGGCAGCTGCAATTGTGGCGCTGGGACCCAAGGCAGTCATCATTGCTGGAGAGTGAGAGCCTTGGGTGCCCATCGCTTGTACAGAGAAGCCTGTAGAGAAAGTGAGATGTTCAGAAAACTTCCTCTACCGGCTTCTCTGTTACGTGACAGGTTGGAGAGGATTCAAACAGCTCATTGTTTAACACAATTATTTTTAGAGATATCTTCCCACTGACAAGTTCCCACTGACATCATTGATCTTTTTAGCTCTGTACAAGGGGGTAATTCTTCCCAGTGACCACAAGTGTAAGGAGCATTCTTCCCACTGACCACCACACTGACCAGGAGTTGTAAACATAGTCATTTTTAGCAGGGTTTCCTGAGACCGGAAAATATTTCAAGGGTTCATCTGTGTTGAAAAGTTTGAGAAGGGCTCCTTGAAAGTGTAACTAAAGGCTAAACTTTTTTTCATTTTGGATAGATTAATAGAGGGTTATAACCCTTTTCAGTTTTTTGGCTTTTAACCACTTGACCACTGGGCACTTAAACACCCTTAATAACCAGACCAATTTTCAGCTTTCGGTGCTCTCACACTTTGAATGACAATTACTCATTCATACAACACTGTACCCATATGAAATTTTTGTCCTTTTTTTCACACAAATAGAGCTTTCTTTTGGTGGTATTTAATCACCTCTGGGTTTTTTTTTTTTTTTGCGCTATAAAAGAAAAATGACTGAAAATTCAGTAAAAAAAATGAATTTTTCTTCGTTTTTGTTATAAAATTTAGCAAATTTGTAATTTTTCTTGATAAATTTTGGCCAAAATTTATACTGCTACATATCTTTGGTAAAAATAAGTACAAATTGGGGTATATTATTTGGTCTTTGTGAAAGTTATAGAGTCCACAAGCTATGGTGCCAATATCTGAAAATTGATCACACCTGAAGTACTGACGGCCTATCTCATTTCTTGAGACCCTAACATGCCAGAAAAGTACAAATACCCCCCAAATGACCCCTTTTTGGAAAGAAGACATTCCAAGGTATTTGGAAAGAGGCATGGTGAGTTTTTTGAAGTTGTCATTTTTTTCCCACAATTCTTTGCAATATCAAGATTTTTTTAATTTTTTTTTTTTTTTTTCACAAAATTGTCATATTAGCAGGTTATTTCTCACACACAGCATATGCATAGCACAAATTACACCCCAAAACACATTCTGCTATTACTCCTGAGTACGGCGATACCACATGTGTGAGACTTTTACACAGCGTGGCCACATACAGAGGCCCAACATGCAGGGAGCGCCATCAGGTGTTCCATCCGGGCCAATTCTGACATTTCTCTCCTACATGTAAAAATCATCATTTATTTGCTAGAAAATTACATAGAACCCCAAAATATTATATATATGTTTTTTTTAGCAAAGACCCTAGAGAATACAATGGCGGTCGTTGCAACTTTTTATCTAGCACGGTACTTGCGCAGCAATTTTTCAAACGTGTTTTATTTGGAAAAAAAATGTTTTGTGCTTTACAAAAAACAAAACTGTAAATTTAGCCCAATGTTTTTGCATAATGTGAAAGATGAAGTTACGCCGAGTAAATAGATACCCAACATGTCACGCTTCAAAATTGCACACACTCGTGAAATGGCGCCAAACTTCGCTACTTAAAAATCCCCATAGGCTTTAATTTTGTTTACTGGTTACATGTTTTGAGTTACAGAGGAGGTCTAGGGCCAAAATTATTGTTCTCGCTCTAACGTTCGCAGCGATACCTCACATGTGTGGTTTGAACACCGTTTTCATATGTGGGCGGGACTTACGTATGCGTTCGCTTCTGCGTGCGAGCACACGGGGACAGGGACGCTTTAAAAAATATATATATATATTTTATTGTTCATTTTACTTTATTTATTTTAGTTTGACCCTTTTTTTCCCCCCAAAAATTTTTTTGATCACTTTTATTCCTATTACAAGGAATGTAAACATCCCTTGTAATAGGAATATGGCATGACAGGTCCTCTTTACAGTGAGATATGGGGTCAATAAGACCCCACATCTCACCTCTAGGCTGGAAAGCCTGAAAAAAAAAAAAAAACGATCCTGGCTTTGATCGTAGCGAGTATCGCAGGGTATTGTTGGGTATTGCAGGGTATGGCAGAGTATCGCAGGGTATTGCAGGGTATCGCCGAGTATCGCCGGGTATTGCAGAGTATCGCCGGGTATTGCAGAGTATCGCCGGGTATTGCAGAGTATCGCCGGGTATTGCAGGGTATCGCCGGGTATTGCAGGGTATTGCCGGGTATCGCCGGGTATCGCAGGGTATGGCAGGGTATCGCAGGTATGGCAGGGTATGGCAGAGCATCGCAGGGTATGGCAGAGCATCGTAGGGTATGGCAGAGCATCGCAGGGTATGGCAGGGCATCGCAGGGTATGGCAGAGTATCGCAGGGTATGGCAGAGTATCGCAGGGTATTGCGGGGTATGGCAGAGTATTGCGGGGTATGGCAGAGTATTGCGGGGTATGGCAGAGTATTGCGGGGTATGGCACAGTATAGGGGGGTATGGCACAGTATAGGGGGGTATGGCACAGTATAGGGGGGTATGGCACAGTATTGGGGGGTATGGCACAGTATTGGAGGGGATGGCAGAGCATCCATCCATCCATGCTCAGCCATCCCTCCATACCCTGCAATACCCAGCAATACACTGCAGGCTATTGCTGTGTATTGCAGGGTATGGAGGGATGGCTGAGCATGGATGGATGGATCGGTGGTGGCAGAGCAGGCTGTGGGCACTACAGATCCCGCCCACAGCACTGCTGCCACCGATCCCTCCCCCTCTCCTCTCATACTGTACAGATCGGTACAGAGAGAGGAGGAGAGAGGAACCGGCGTCATCAAATGACGCCGGTTTGCTTACATGTGATCACTCCGTCATTTGACGGAGCGATCACGTGGTAAACGGCCGCGATGAGCGGCCGTTTACCGTGATCCATGATCCGCCGGGTCCTCTGGACCCGGCGATCATGGATGCTCTCGAGTGCGCGCACCAGGGGGCGCGCAAGAGCAGAATTTTGTGAGGCCGTTAATTAACGGCCTCCCAGAGTTAAGCAACCGCCCTGTAGCCGTTTTTTCGGCTATGGGCCGGTTGTTAACTGGTTAAAGAGGTAAAATGGTTTAAACTGTAGAAATATGCCAAGTCAGTGCAGTCCCTGCCGCATACAAAAGAAAAAAGTGACTAAAATACTTTCACATGACACACGTGGTGTATCAAAAACAAGTTAAATTAAGTAAACACAAAATAACTTTATAAATGTCAAATATTGAATGAAAACAGTATAAAAAAAATCACAAACCTATACAAATACCCTTCTATAGCTAAGAAAAAATACAACAATATATTTTTTATTGGTGGAAGAAGGTTTCATGCGGTATTTTAGAAGCATTTTTAAAAAAAAGCTATGTTTTTTTTTTTTACCTAACTTCTTAAAGCTGTAGATACCACTTTGTGAATGAAGCACCCAAACATGTATATATTAATTTACTGCTGAATGAGTGACTGACTGTTCCGAGCACTCTTCCAGTAAAATAGTTCTTTCTAAGGTTGGTTGTGAACTTTTCTAATTTGAGATCGTGTTCTTGATCTAAGCTTCATTTTGAAAATACTGCCCTGATGAACCTTATTCACACCCTAAACATATTAAAAGGTTTCAATTATGACTCACTTTTCCTTCTTTCATTAAGACTGTACATATTAAGCTCGGCCATACACCGAGCAAATTTCTTTCTTGGAACCATGGGTTGCAGGAAAGAAATGCACTAGTTTACCCCATTAACTCAGACGGTGTTGACAGGGGAATCCCTCCTACCGAGCAATTGCCTTCTTTCTACCGGCAGAGGGGTGAGTGGGGTAAGCCGTCCTCACCGGGAGAAGACTGTGATTATCGCTAGCAGCTAGCAGTCGCTTGCAATAATCACTAGTGAATCCGGCAGGCTCATTGTACCAAGTTGACCGGACGATCAACTTGGTACATTCAGCCTGCCCATTAATGATGCGACTCTCACCGTATATGGCAGGCCTTAGACGTTTCACCATTTTCTTGCGCATCTCTGAACATGTTCTAACTTAGCAACATCTTTATCCATCTAGCAACAAACTACTTGTATTTACTACCATTTGCTCTGTTAATCGCTTGTCGACCAGCCACCGCAGTTATACTTCGTGAATCGCCGTAGCTGTACGTCGGCTCGTACACGGTGATCTGTGAGAGCCAATCAGCCGGTCGCAATCATTCCCCGCAGTGACAGAACAGGGATCTGCCATAGTAAACATGGCAGATCTCCATTCTGACAGGGGATCACACAGAGATCCTGTATTTCTGCTATGGAGGAAGATGGATCTGTGTGTTTTTTCAGGCAGCCCAACCCCCCACACAGTTAGAAACGCACTGAGGGAACAAAGTTAACCCCTTGAGCTCTCCTGATGCCAACTCCTTCCCTGCCAGTGCCATTGGTACAGTGTCAGTGCATATTTATCACTGGTTCCCAAAAAAGTGTCAAAACTGTCAGTTAGGTGTTTGATCAATATCGCAGTCCTGCTAAAAATCACTGATCACCACCATTAGTAGTAATGGTAACTATTTTGTAGACGCTATAACTTATGTGTAAACCAAAAGTTTTTGGCTTCCGTCTCCTCCCTTCTCCTCCCTTCTCCTCAGCAGCCAATCAGAACACTTCTCCTTTCGGCCAATTGGGAAACGGGTCTCAGACCCACATCCTGATTGGCGGGGAGGAGATTCAGTGTGAAAATCGTAAATAATCCTTTGCTATTGTCACACAGCTCTGCGCCCTGAGCCCACCCTATTTTAAAAACTATTAGAGCCTCTGGCTCTAATCACATGCTTTAAAAAAACACCCATGTGCCCTTAATGAACGGGCCACCCCTGCACCTAAACACTCACCATTTAGAAAATATTCACCCTTGATGCAGGAAATTTCATCACCGACGTATGGGCTTTGAAAGTCCGGCATATTGTGCCGGACCTTCAGAGCTTCATGCAGGAACTCAGGGCTCCCACACGCATGCATGGGAGTGACGTCATCACGGCTCCGGCCACTTACTTCGCCGGAGCCCACAAACCCGGAGAAGGGAAGAGATTAGCCTTCTCAGCTTTGACAGCGTGCTACTGGAGGGCTCCATTCTAAGGTAAATATTTCATAATGTTCTAGTATGCAATCAATTTTTTTTTTTTAACTCTGCCGTGGTTTACTATTGATTTAACTTAAATTATTTTTTTTTTTTTTATTTCCTTTGTAATTTTTCTTTTAATTGTGATTAGAAAGAGACTGATAAACTCTCTGTGTGATACCAAATATGGAGTGGGGGGCTCTTCTTAACCACCTGCTGTCCAGGTTCAATGTTGAAATTTTGCACATACATGTTGAAATCAGCAATTTTTGGTAGAAAATTACTTAGACACCCCCCCCCCCCAAATATTATAATTATAATATTTTAAAATTACTTTTATTTTCTTTAAATGTATTATTTTTTAACTTTTTAAAAATGTAGTTTGTTTTAACTTTGATGTCATCACAAGGGGGACAAACAAGCCCCCTTGTGATAGCTTTAGGCAGGTGACAGGTACTCTCAATGGAGACATCAGGGGCTTTTTTGACCCCTGATGTCTCCCCTGCCCTCCAAAACAGCTAACCAAGCACAGATTGTGCTTTTTTTTACCAACATTCCTGGCTGTAACAGCCAGGAAATTCCAGCTCTGAAAAAATCAATGTTACTTCCAGGCTCATTTGTCACAGAGGAGATCAGGGAATGGGTGTTCCTCCATCTCCTCTGTGGAAGCCTGCCAGAGTGTTTTCTGTAGTTCTGCTGTCAAAGTGATCACTTTTTCGAAACATTTGATTAATGTCTGTAAAAAAAAAAAGGAAAAAAAATCTTGGCTGCAGCAGCGGCAACCATGGTCCTAGTATAACCACATGGTGTTTTTCCTGTATATCTACATCAGTCATTAAGTGATTAAGGAGACATACAAGATGTATTTCCCAGTGTATGTAGAAGTGATCGAGTGGCATATGGGGAAATGTGGAGATATGTACTAAATTTGCTCTGAATTCCCAGGGGAAAGTCTCACATATGACAAAGATCGATCTATGATTAAGGCCTTTATGGCTGTAACTCGTTAGTGGACTACTTTTTCATTGTGTTTTTTTGTAGCTGTCCATTTAACTTTAAGAAAGTGTTGAGAAGATCCAGGTCGTGTGCAGGACTTTCCCTTGGAAAACATATGTCTGCCCACTTGTGCCTCTCTGCCTGATTTTTGAAGTTGCAAAATTGTATATACTGTTTATCTGTTATTGTTTCTATACTCCAGTATGGATATATAAAGCACAGATAAACCGAACAGCCAAGGGTTACTGGAATATATATTGAAATGCTGGCAGCTACAGTATGTTTGATGTAGCTAGTTATTAGCTCTGTATAACAACTATGAATATTATATGAAGGAGATATGAATGAATCCATGATGCCAGCATTTGTGTACTCCCCAGTGGTGTCATGGCATCATCTATTTTAGCAGAAACAGCAGCTCTCAATCCAGTGAGCAAGTATTTGAAGCCTTTGTGCATTGGGAAGAACAGAATGTGATTTGGGATGGGGAGAAATCTATGCAGTTATTTTTCCTTTTATTCAATGGCATTAAATCAATAAATGGAATTGTGGTACTGACCTATTTTTCCTTTTGCTTTAATCTTTTCCTACTTAAAAAAAAGATAAAAAAAAAATAAAAGAATGACAAGAAACAGGAAAACAAAGTTTACTACCAAAAATGGATCACAAATCAGAGCAGTGATTGATTCTATTTCTGCTGATCATATAGAGGTACTCAAGCAGATCACCCTTTTTTGTTCAGTACATGCTAAAATACTGCATTTGGTTGCTTTTTTACAATGTGCACCTTCTTTTTAAAGTGGACAAGAACTCCTGCCATCAGTGGTTTCTAAGGAAGCAGTGGGTGCCTGTACCCACTACGTCCCTAGGAAATGCTGATGTCAACAGAAATCCCCTCCACAAGAGTAAAGGGGTCAAGGATAAAGGGGCAATATTTGGGCAATGACATGGACCTAAATATGTCCATGGTCATATTTGGTCAATTATGTCACCACTATCCCCACCTGTTGCCTTATATAGCTGATACCAGCTGAGGGGGCTATCATTTAGCCTGGCGTACTGTTGGGATAAGTCATGGGATTTTTCTTTTTCTTTTTTCAATGCGTCAGTGGGTGGTGGGCATCATGATTGACAATGAATTAAAGAGGAAGTAAACCCTGATGGGTTTTACTTCCTCTTTGTTTCCCTGCAAAGGTAAAGCATAATGGGCTACTATGCATTATGTGTCACTTACCTGACACAGGAGCCTGCGATGTCACCGCTGTCTCCTCTCTCACGTAGCGTCCATCTTTTTTCCGGGTATCGTGGCTCCGGCGCTGTGATTGGCCAGAGCCGCTGCTAACGGCATGATCACCGTTAGCAACGGCATGCGCCGTAGACAGCAGTGCCTGTCTTTTGCAATATTTCTTGCACCTACAGGTAAGCCTTAATCTAGGCTTACCTGTAGGTATTAGTGGTCTGTAAGGGTTTACAACCACTTTAAGGAGGGACTTTTTGGGGGATTTTTACTTTTTAAATAAAGGACTTGTCAAATGTTTGAACGTCTGTCAAATGTTTTTGTATAGGAGTAGGGGTGCTATGTACCCTATACTTTTTCAGGTAGTGGGTGATGGTATCTAGAGGCCCTGTTATTGTTAAAAGAGGATTCTATATTATGATTGCAGACCGCCAGGCAGGTCTTGTATGAATTTCCTGGGGGACCTCACACTTTTATTTATTTTTTGTGAGAGGTACTCTTTTAAAATCTATACCAGACTCAAAGGGTTTGGTATGCATTTTTTTTTTCATTTTTGTTGTGTGAGAAGCTACATATAAAGTGACATTTACAAAAAAAGAAAATATATAGTTTAAATTGCTAACACATCAAACTTCATTGCTGGCTAATGAAAAAAAAAAAAAAGCACACAGACCCCTCCAAATGTTTCCCAAAATACATAGCAGAGACTTATGCCCCGTACACATGGTCGGAAATTCCGACCACAAAATCCGCCTGATTTTTTCCGACGGATTTTGTCCGACACTGGTGTTGCATACACACGGTCGGACAAAGTTGTCGGAAAATCCGATCATCCTGAACGTGGTGACGTTGCGTACGACGGGACTACGTAGAGGCTAGTAGCCAATAGCTTTGGTCTTGTAATGTGATCTGAGCATGCGTGGCACTTTGTCCGTCGGAATTCGCTACACACGATCGGAAAAAGTCTGATAGGACTTTGTTGTCGGAAATTTTGAGAGCAGGAGATAAAACTTTGTCTGTCAGAAAATCCGCCGGAAAAAGTCAGATGGAGCCTACACACGGTCGGAATTTCTGACAACATTGTCCGATAGGACATTTTCCGTCGGAAAATCTGACCGTGTGTATGGGGCATTACAGTTCTGCTTTGTATTTTGGAAGACCTTTGGTGTCTGTGTGTTATTTTTTCATTTAAAAAAGAAGCCAGGAAGGAACTGTAATTTGCTGCCATTTTAAAACACATTTTTTCTCTTTAAATGTTAGTGTGTTATTTGGTTGTTTGGTACATGTTCCCCTGGGCAGGGCCCATCCCCATGATATTTTTGACAACCCTGTGCTTAGTAGCTCAGAAAATGGGCATTTTTTTTTTTTATTTGACCGATTCAGCTTCTATTGATTTCAACTTCTTCTTTAATGTTTACTGAACCATGCTCGAACTTAACCCATGACAGTTTGTTTTTTGCACCCCTATCCTGCTGCTTCTTGATTATTGCCCCACCAGTCATCAGGCAGTAGGATATTCTACTGCGATGTCCGTACCCTGTTTAAACTAAGTAAAAGTGTTACCTTCTACTCTAGATTTTCTTAACATAGTTAAGTTTAACTTAATAGAAATTTTCTTTACAATTTCCTAATTAGTTCCTACAACCCATCATTAAGTAGACCGTGTTGTCTAATGTTCTGTATGCACATAATAAATGGTCATTTCCTGCTGGTTAAGGCAGACAAAAGTGTAAATACAGCCATGGGTAGAAGCAAAGCCCTGCTGATTATGACCTAATGTACTGCACTTACTTTTGTTTCTGTGAATTCAAAGGCAGTGCTTTTTTCTCTTTTGAATGATCTGAGATTGCCGCAATGTGTTTGGACAAATATGAACTGAGAAGACAATCGCCAGCACAGTCCTAAGTCCCAACTCTATTCTTCTAATCCTAACTGAACCTAATTAGAGCTTTAGAAATATATTGCTTTTGCTTTGCATTATGTATGCACAAAGCATTTAGCAGGTAATTAGAGTAAAAAAAAACACACTGGTAGGTTAGGTAATTTCTTATTTGTCTGTCACAGAAGGGATTTGCTTTATTTGTGCTCTTAACTCTTCAGAGTTTTTTTCCCTGCAGTAAACGAGCAGCATGCAATGAACAGCATATAATTAGCAGTGCTGGGATGAAGGAAGAGTGTAAAACAGGTGACAAATATACAAATATATTTTGTATGCATTTGATAAAGATGCAGTGCATTCCTGCCACTTCCATTACAATATATACAGTATATATATATATATATATATATACAGTATATATATATATATACACAGTGCCTTGCAAAAGTATTCCCCCCCCCTTGGCATTTTTTGTGTTTTGCTGCCTCACAGCCTGGAATTAACATGGATTGTTTGAGGATTTGCATGATTTAATTTACAGAAAATGCCCACAACTTTGAAGATTTTTTTTTTTTATTGTGAAGCAAATAACAGGAAAAGTCAATGTGCATAACTATTCACCCCCTTAAGTCAATAATTTGTAGAGCCTCCTTTTGCGGTTATCCCAGCTCCAAGTCACTTTAGATAAGTCTCTATGAGCTTGCCACATCTTACCACTGGGATTTTTGCCCTTTCCTCCTTGCAAAACTGCTCCAGCTCCTTCAAGTTGAATGGTTTGCGCTTGTGAACAGCAATCTTTAAGTCTGACCACAGATTTTCTATTGGATTGAGGTCTGGGCTTTGACTAGGCCATTCCAACACATTTACATGTTTCGCCTTGAACCACTCAAGTGTTGCTTTAGCAGTGTGTTTGGGGTCATTGTGTTGCTGGAAGGTGAACCTCCATCCTAGCCTCAAATCACACACAGAGTGGTACAGGTTTTGCTCAAGAATATCCCTGTATTTAGCACCATCCATATTTCCCTCAACTCTGACCAGTTTCCCAGTCCCGACTGCTGACAAACATCCGCACAGCACGATGCTGCCACCACCTTGTTTCACTGTGGGGATGGTGTTCTTTGGGTGATGTGATGTGTTGGGTTTGCGCCAGACAAAGCGTTTTCTTTGATGGCCAAAAAGTTCAATTTTAGTCTCATCAGACCAGAGCACCTTCCACCTTACATTTTTTAGGAGTCTCCCATATGCCTTTTTGCAAACTCAAAAACGTGCCATTTTGTTTTTTAATGAACGTAATGGCTTTCTTCTGGCCACTCTGCCATAAATCCCAACTCTATGGAGCGTACGGCTTATTGTAGGCCTATGTACAGATACTCCAGTCTCTGCTGTGGAACTCTGCAGCTCCTCCAGGGTTACCTTAGGTCTCTGTGCTGCCTCTCTGATTAATGCCCTCCTTGCCCGGTATGTGAGTTTTGGTGTGCGGTGTCCTAGGGATCATCAAAGATTTGGATATTTTTTTTTTTAAATCTAATGCGGAATTGTACTTCTCAACAACATTGTCCCTTGTTTGGAGAGTTCCTTTCTTAGGTGTTGCAGCCTCTGGGGCCTTTCAAAAAGGTGTGTATATGTAATGACAGATCATGTGACACTTAGATTGCACACAGGTCATCATCATTTCACTAATTATGTGACTTCTGAAGGTAATTGGTTGCACCAGAGCTTTTTTAGGGGTGAATACATACGCAGATCCCAATGATCAGTTTTTAATTCTGAAAAATAGTTTTATGTATATATTTTTCTAATTTTAGTTCACCAACTTAGACTATTGTGTTCTAATCCATCACATATAATTCAGATTAAAAAAACATTGAACTAAAGGCTGTAAAGTCAAAAAATAGGGGGGTGAATACTTTTGCAAGGCACTGTATATCAGCATATAACACGCATGCACTGTGTTATATGCTGATAGATACAGTAGTTCACAAGAGTAAACATCCCTTGCCATTTTCGTCCCATTTTCATTTTTTAACTAAAATGGATTTGATTTTTGTCATAGTTTTCATCAGTGGATAAAAATGCGCTGTACTTTTAATTTCGTTTTTTTTGTCACTGTAAACATGTCACTGACAAAATCGTTGACGAAAAAGTTTTCATTGACAAAATTGACACTGATGGACCATTGTAACTATATGCAGAATTATCCATACTTTAGAATTGTTCTTAAAACTTCACCATTTGCACCCTAATTTGTGGCAACACTAGGCACCATTTCTGTTAGGCCGCTTACTCCTCAAAAAGAACCAGGGACCCTTCTTCCTAATTTTAACTCTGCCAAGAAGGAACACTTAAGCCCTGGGGAGAGCAATGACTTGTGTTCTTCTGCCATGGTGGAACCCTATGCAGCAACTTCATGGCAATTTATTATCCACTATCTCCACCAAGAGGTCTCAAAGACAAGATCTCACTTGCTAGCTCTCCGGTTTCCACACTGCCACTGCTAGTTTATAGTACCAACCCTCGACAACACACCCTCATATTGTCCGTCCATCTCTAAAAAGTATTATAAGCACTAGATTTGTGCTTTCAGATACTGACATTTTTTTTATGAGCTTCTGGACGGGTGTGCTACTGAAAGGTGAATGGGCTGATATCATGAATAAACTGGTCAATATACTAAGTGTGCTTAGCTAGCATTTTTAGGGGTTACCACACCATATTTGAAATGTAAAAATAATTTAAAAAAATATATAAATAAGAAAAATGTAAAAAAGCAGTTAGATTAAATACTGCCAGATCAGATTTTGAAATCCCTATCTGCTAATTAGCAGGATAAATCAGTATTGGGAATCAGCCTGATGCACAATTTGTGCCACTTTACCATTCTTAACTAGTGCTCATCTCAGGTAGTGAAGAAGAATATTTTCTTGAGAAATAGAACCTGATGCTCTGATATCCCCTTCTGCATCTGTAGAACCTGACAGAAAAAGCAGGAGGTTGTAACATAACGAGAGAAGGTTATATTTGCATGTGGAGATGGCTCCTTGAGACCTTCACTTAGTTCTGCTCTCCATTTTCAAGTGTGACCAAGACAAGCACTTGTTCTGCCTCCACACATTCCAGCCATGGATGCTAAAAATCTCAACAGGCATGTTTTTATAATTGGACTGAGGTTACATACTTGGTATGTAATATAAAGAAAATGTACAGCTAATGCACCTGAGAGAAGGGAACGTTATGTGTCAAAATCCCAGGTACCAATCAAGAGGGCTAAGCACTTCATTGATTCAGCTTTGCTAAAACCCTCTCCCAGTCGCTCATTAGTGCCACAACAGTATTATTCTTCAACAGGATGGCTGAATAATAAGGCTGTGTTCGCTGTAGCTGGTATGATTGGTATCTGTTGCTATAGATAATGCAACAGATTGATAATGCAACAGATTGATAATGCAAATGTTTTTTTTCTCCCAAGAATATAATGAATATTTCTGAATTATTGTAAGTGATAATTTATGGCTGAATGATGCTGAACACATTGATTTTCCACTAGAGATGTCATGCAAAGGAAGTCAATTTAACCACTTAAGGACCGAGCCTCTTGCTGAGATTTGTTGTTTACAAGTTTTTTTTTTTTTGCTAGAAAATTACTGCGAATCCCCAAACATTCTACATTCTTTTCTAACACCCTAGAGAATAAAATGGCGGTCGTTGCAATACTTTCTGTCACACCGTATTTGCGCAGCGGTCTTACAACCACACTTTTTTTGGAAAAAAAATACACCTTTTTGAATTAAAAAATAAGTTAGGGGGTCCACTTGCTCTGGTAAGCACACATCCTTTTCTATATTCATCAAAAAGTGTTTGGAAAGAGGATCAAGTTCGAGTAATTTCCGTGTCTTTTTGATATTATCATCATTATATTTCACTGGGACACTGATATTGATTGATTTTGTATTTTGTTTATGCACATTGGACATTTGTGTTCACTTTTATATAGGGAGCAATCCTGATATATATTTTTGTGATTTGAATCACTTATTGGGCACTATTTATTAGTTCTATGCTCACTCATGTTTAGCGCTACATTCTTATTCACAACAGTAAAGTTAGCCCATTTTTTTTTCTATATTGTGAAACATAATGTTACACCGAGTAAATTGATAGCCAACGTATCACGCTTCAAAATTGCGCCACTCATGGAATGGCAACAAACTTTTACCCTTAAAAATCTCCATAGGCGACATTTAAAAAATTCTACAGCTTGCATGTTTTGAGTTGCAGAGGAGTTCTAGGGCTAGAATTATTGCTCTTGCTCTACCGATCGTGGCGATACCTCACATGTGTGGTTTTAACACTGTTTTCATATGCGGGTGCTACTCGCATATGCGTTCACTTCTGCATGCAGGCTTGGCGGGAAGCGGCACGTTTAAAAATTTTCTTTTTTTTTCTTATTTTTTTTACCTTTTATTTTATTTTTTTTACACTGTTATTTTTTTTTTTTTTTAATGTCACTTTTATTCCTATTACATAAACATTCCTTGTAATAGAAAAAAGCATGACAGGACCTGAAATATGAGATTTGAGATCAAAAATTCCACAGATCTCATATTTTTCCCAAAAAAGTGTGCTTGTAAGACCGCTGCGCAAATCTGCCACAGAGACCACTTTTATCTTGTAGCGGACCGCCTGCTGAAGAAGAGGATACTGGGGTTATGGTAGCTAGCTGTAGCTGCTGCCATAACAACGATATCCTCCTTCAAACAGCCAACGTAAAACTGCAGCGGCCGGTCCATAAGTGGTTAAATCTACACAACAATAATAAGTATCCAAATTTAGTAATGACTCTATAGTCATTTGTAAATGATTGTAACAGAATTTTGTATTTATTTCTTTTTAGTTTCTTAAAGCATGAGGGCTAGAACCAATGTGAGTTTTTAAATTCAGCTGTCTAGTCCCACAATTTTTTTTTTTTAATTCACGTTTAAATAACTGCCATGTCCCCAGTGATATTGTCCCTCACTTGTATTCTGTCTGACACTCAGCAATACAATCCTGACATGGTTTCTATACATGCTCCACTCTACTAGAAAATATGTCTAGAAAAATGCACTGCCAAAGTCATTCCTTGGTAGACTATAAATCACGTCCCTCTCTCCTCATACCTATAACATAAGTTTGAGGTGTTCTGTAGTCCAGCAGGGTGGGCTGGTATACTTGCTTGAGATTTCAGTGCAGCTTTCTAAGCTCCGATTTTTTCCCTATGTGTCATGCTGAGCAAATCAAGCAGAAAACCCTCTTATGCCTTGTACACACGATCGAAATTCTCGTCGGAAAAAGCTCTGATGGAATTTCGCTCAAACTGTCTTGCCTACACACGGTCACACCAAATTCCAACGGTCAATAACACCGCGACATACAACACGTACGACGGCACTATAAAAAGGAAGTTTAATGCTTCTGAGCATGCGTCAAATTGTTTACGAGCATGCTTTAGAATTTTGCGTTTCGGAATTGCATACACACGATGGGAAAATCCAATGGTAAGGTTTTTCGGCGGAAAAATTAATAACAGGCTCTCAATCTAACGTCCGTTGGAAATGCCGACAGAAAAAGACCGATGGGCATACACATGGTCAGAAAATCCGATGAAAAGCTCCCATCGAACTGTATACATCGGAAATTCCGGCCGTGTACGCGGCATTAGGAAAGAAGAACCAAAATATTTTCTGCTGTTTAGATGTGACCAAGTATCATCTCTTGCCTTGTGGGCTATTATTTGGCTGGTCGTAAAGCTCAGCTTACAAATATCAGCATGGATAGGTTTAAAAAAAAAAGAAACACATTAACTCAACCTCTCATTAACTCTAGTTGTAATAAAAGGGCAAAACAAAATTTCTGGGAAATTGTTAATTTTCCTTAAAGTGGGGTTGCAACCAAAAAACAAAAAGGGGCTTAAAAATCATAAAAAAAATAAAAAAAAAATAATTGGAAAAAAAAAAATTTTTTACTCACCTCTAAATGCCTGTTGCTAGGGGGTCCCTCGAAGTCTGCCACCTTCATTGCCCGGGCTAAAAGTCACTTCCTGTAGGCAACGCACAGTCATCTGGGACATGTCATGTGTCCCAGATGAGTGAGCGTCGAATCACGGCGCACGGCGCCGCTCGCGCATGCGCAGTGGGTGCCCGGCTGTGAAGCCCAGCCGGGTTCCCACATTAAGAATGCCGGCGTCGTGAGCGGAGCGGGGAACGAGGGGGGGGGTCTCGTTCCCCCGCATCGCTGGACCCCGGGACAGGTAAGTGTCCGATTATTAAAAGTCAGCAGCTGCAGTATTTGTAGCTGCTGACTTTTAATTTTTTTTTTTTGCCCGGCCCTCCTCTTTAAGGGAAAAAAATAAATAGGAATTCATCAGTGTCTAGAAAGGACACTCTGATTGGGCAGGGAATAGCCTGTTTGTTGGCCTTAGCCAAGAGGTCATGCTCCAGTTACTTTAACAGAAGTACACAGAGGTTTTCTGTGTCATCTTCTTTTAAATGGACTATTCACAAGTCCTGCCTCTAACTATGGTGTGCAAGGGCCAGTTTTGGTAGATTTGAAAACAGTGGCGGCTGGTGCTCAAAATTTTTGGGGGGGCGCAAATAAACTGAAAAATTCTGAAAAAAAAGCCCATCAAATGCAGCCACTGTACCAAACGCAGCCACTGTGCCCATTAAAACGCAGCCACTGTGCCCATTAAAACGCAGCCACTGTGCCCATTAAAATGCAGCCACTGTGCCCATTAAAATGCAGCCACTGTGCCCATCAAAACGCAGCCACTGTGCCCATTAAAACGCAGCCACTGTGCCCATTAAAACGCAGCCACTGTGCCCCTGTGACATCAAACACAGCCACTTTGCCACTTTGCCATCAAACACAGCCACTTTGCCAACAAACACAGCCACTTTGCCATAATACACAGCCACTTTGCCATAATACACAGCCCCTTTGCCATAATACACAGCCACTTTGCCATAATACACAGCCACTTTGCCAAAATACACAGCCACTTTGCCATAATACAGAGCCAATTTGCCATAATACACAGCCACTTTGCCAAAATACACAGCCACTTTGCCAAAATACACAGCCACTTTGCCATAAAACACAGCCAATTTGCCATAAAGCTGTCCCTGCAAAGATGGCTTCTGCAAAGAAGCTGCCACTGTGCCCCCCCCCCCCCCCCACCCCTGCACTCACCTTGTCTCGGGTGACGACGGCATCGGTGTCCTCCATTTCCTCTCCTGCCCGCTCCTCCTCTCATCCTCTGCTATGATTGGACGCCTGATAGGCGCCCAATCACAGCGCCTGTCGTTTCAGCCAATCAGGGCACAGGTAACACAGACCTGTGCTCCTGATTGGCTAAGGGGCCGTACAATGTTAGCAAACCAAATTCCTTCGGTTTGCTAACATACTGCTGCTGAGTGACAAGGAACGCACAGCGTTGCGCCCGCTTGTCACCTTTTTGGACGCCTATTAGCGCCTACGGCGCTAATCAGGTGTTTCCAAAAAACACCCCCACCACTGTAATTCAGGCGCCCGGTGACCGAAAAGGGGCCGGACACCTGAATAGGGGGTGTCAGCAGCGACCATAGATAGATTCATGCAATGCATGAATCTATCTATGGTGTATAGTGAGTGACAGGAGAGGGGGGGGGCGGCGCTCCTGCGCCCTTTATGGATGCACCGCTGCTGTTTGAAAAGGTTTGTAAGTTATTTTACAATTATATTACAATATGCATGGCCAGCTTTGCCTGGACTTTTACTTTTGAAAGCTTTTATGGCTTACAAGCAGTGTAAAAACATAAAAAACATAAAAATAAAAAAAACATGTCCGGGCACAGACCATGGGTAAAGAAAACTGCAGTTTTAGTGAATATGTTATGCTTCTAAAGCAGCTACAGTATATACTGTAACTTTTGGGGCAATTTTAGACCTAAAGACAAGCTACTAAGAAAGAAAGATGTTTTAAAGTTGAACCCCCTTGACCAAACTATATTGTAACTGAAGTTCATGTTATTCATTATTATTCATTCATTGAACAAAATGTTGTTTGGATGATTATGATCACATTAAATAGAAATGCATGTATTTTTTATATTCTTAGTGGTGTAAGGAAAGACAGTTCTTTTTTCCTTATGTCTTTTAGCTATCTAGCTGTGAAGGCACAGGTATTGTACACAGATACATTTACATGCAAATTGCAAATAATTACATATCATTCTAGTCTGATGACTGCTGAGTTTCTCTGGTATAACAGCCATTCTCCTTTCATCATGTCTTCATTTAAAATGAAATAATGTAGGATTTCTAAAGTATTCTTCTGCTTTCCTTCAATAATTAATATGGTTGTTTTTGTTGATAATATCCCTCCCATGTTATTGAAACATCCCAAGTCTAAAGCATTGCTCCGGATCTGCTTGTCTCCTTTGTCTGTAGACTGAAAGCATGCCTGCTGGAAGAAAAAAACTCTCCTTCATTCATCGCTAAAGAGAATAGATGCATGAGAGTCGCACTCCGATCTCTGCTCTTTTACAAAATCCACAGTGTACCTTCAAATATGATTTCTCCACTCAAAAGTGCCAACTCTTTAATGTGTCTCATCATAAATGGCTAGAGGGCTCAACAGCCAGGTGGCATCGCTGTAACTCTACTCACTCACTTCATATGCTGCATTATCTGGATAACTCACACAGAGGACACATGCAGAAGAAATTCTTCTTTACTGAAGATTTTCCAAGTATAACCGTCAATCAGGCCTTGGGCCAAACACAGTACAAATGGACTGATTCTCTCCATAAAACAGTCATTAGTCTTGTCTGACCAATGAGGTATCCTTTGTGCCCATCTCCAGGGGGAAGGAAAGGATTAAGTCTTAGTTGTAGAAAATAAAAAAGTTTGGCGCTAACTAAAAAAATAACACTCTAAATAATCACTTAAAAAACATTTACTGTATATACTCGAGTATAAGCCGACCCAGATATATAAGCCTAGGCACCTAATTTTACCACAAAAAACTGGGAAAACGTATTGACTCGAGTATAAGCCTAGGGTGAGAAATGCGCAGCTACTGTAAGTGGAAAAAAGGGTCAACAATGCCCATTTGCAGCCTCACTGTGCCCATTTGCAGCCTCACTGTGCCCATTTGCAGCCATAGGTCCCCCGAACTTCAAACTCTGTAGTTAAGGGTTCCTAGATGTTCCCTAGCTGCAACCAACATTTGGGGTCTCTGGACCCAAATGGTCCCAAAATGACATTGCTGCAGATGGACACAATTGACTGACTTTGGGGCCCGTATCTCGGGGCCACTTGGTGCTAGGAACGCAATTTGGTTTGCAAACCCAGTGGAACCAGCACTACAACATATCCAAAGCTGGGGTTCCTAGCACTAAGTTGCCCCGAGATACGGGGCCCCAAAGTTGGTTCGGAAAATGTAATTTTCTGCTGTGGAAAAGTGCTTGACTTGAGTATAAGCTGAGGGGGGCACTTCAAGCACAATAAAATGTGCTGAAAAATTCGGCTTATACTCAAGTATATACGGTAAGTGAAAAAATAAAAAAAAAAGGGGGAGAAAGTCCTCAGAAGGAATCCAAGCACTGTGAAAACAGAATGATTTATGTATTATGTAATTTATGGTGGATGTGTGCTCCACCATCATTTGTGTGAGAAAAATACAAACTCACCAGATGTCTAAATATAATGGGCCTTGTAACAATCCGATCCCTTGGGTGGCGATATAAATCGGAAGGGGGTAAGCCTTAGCTTAAGCTCAATCCATAGATTTCTCCTTAGGTTTATATAACAATAAAGCTAGGAAGAAGCAAAATAGGTATCATAGCGCAACACATTTATTAAAACAAATATCCAAGTAAATATCCAAGTAAAGTGAATGCACATTTTGAGGTGCTAATAAATCAGTACCAACATGTACAGCCAGCAGAGTAGAAAAACACAGTTCCTCCAAGTTGCGGTGTGCGTTCCAACACAGCGGAAGTCTGAACCAAGAGTTCCTGGAAGTGACATTAATGCAGGCAAGCGCGCAGCTCAATGCATTTTGTGGGCAACACATCATCAGGAAGCTTACCCGCCGCCATTTTATTGTAGCCTTATAAGCCCCACCATGAAATTTGATTGGTTACCAAAAATCTTTATACATCTAAGCTTAAATAAACCCGAAAAAGTTGTAATATCATAGCCGCTGTACATCTTGGTGTCTGACCTACAAACGAGCATATAACAACAAATAAAACAACGCCCAATGTTTTTAATTATTAAAAAAAAATCGACAAAAAAATCACTTATATTAAATGCCAAAATGGCAGCGCATTCCTTAATTCAATCCCATAATTAGCATAGAAACCACATTAAGTAAAAATATACTGAATAAAACAACTTTTAATCTTTAATTTCATGATAGTGGATCATTTGAATCTTTGAAATATTCATTCGATATGTCCATACCACCATCTAGTGGTAAAAGACACATCCCATGAATAGGTTTTCATATCATATGGGCTGGAACCACTGCATTTTGGGTTTTATTGATACAAAAAAGCAAGAAAATCCATTAGAAATGTATATAATTAAAATACACAGAGGGAAACTTTTCAAAACATCTATTGGGGATAACAATGGTTTTCTAGGTTTAATTAGACTAAACCTTATTTTTAAAAATGGGTTTAGGTTGTAATTAAAGTGGAGGGCCACCCTAAAATAAAAAATAACATTAACATTCTCAAAAAAATATATAAAAAAAACATTTTAGAAAAAAAAAATTTTACTTACCAGAAACCCCTTTTGCTAGGCAGTCTTCCTAATCTGCCTCTTCCTATTCCGCTGTGCTTCCTCCTCTTTGATGAGCTGCCCCGTTGTCTTCTGGAACATGTGTGTGTCCCAAAAAACAATAGAGCCATTCACAAAGCACCGTGTAACATGCGCATGCGCAGTAGGAAACAGACAGTGAAGCCGCAAGGCTCCACTGCCTGTTTCCCTTTGTTAAGATGGCAGCGCCGGCACCCAATCTGATGGACGGTTAGGCCCTCGGGGGGGGGGGCGACATTGCGGGCTCGTTGGACAGGTAAGTGCCCTTATTAAAAATCAGCAGCTACAGTGTTTGTAGCTGCTGACTTTAAAAAAAAAAATTGCGTCTGGAACACCGCCTTAACACACCCCTATAACCCCAAGCAAAACTACATATAGATAAATAAAGGAAACTTTCCAATGCATCTGATAATAGTGTTAATAATTATCTCTTTAATTAGGAACCTCGCTGTTTATCACGACCATACAGTATCTCACCAAAGTGAATACACCCCTCACATTTGTGTAAATATTTTATTATATCTTTTCATGTGACAACAGTGAAGAAATTGCACTTTGCTACAATGTAAAGTAGTGAGTGTACAGCTTGTATAAGAGCGTACATTTGCTGTCCCATTAAAATAACTCAACACACAGCCATTAATGTCTAAACCACAGGCAACAAAAGTGAGTAAACCTCTAAGTGAAAATGTCCAAATTGGGCCCAATTAGCCGCTTTCCCTCCCCAATGTCTTGTGACTTGTTAGTGTTATAAGGTCTCAGGTGTGAATGGGGAGCAGGTGTGTTAAATTTGGTGTTATTGCTCTCACTCTCTCATACTGGTCACTGGAAGTTCAATATGTCATCTCATGGAAAAAAAACTCTCTGAGGATCTGAAAAAAAGAATTGTTGCTCTACATAAAGATGGCCTAGGCTATAAGAAGATTGCCAAGACCCTGAAACTGAGCTGCAGCACCGTGGCCAAGACCATACAGCAGTTTAACAGGACAGGTTCCACTCAGAACAGACCTCGCCATGGTTGACCAAAGAAGTTGAGTGCACTTGCTCAGCGTCATATCCAGAGGTTGTCTTTGGAAAATAGACGTATGAGTGCTGCCAGCATTGCTGCAGAGGTTGAAGGGGTGGGGGGGTCAGCCTGTCAGTGCTCAGACCATACGTCGCACGCTGCATCAAATTGGTCTGCATGGCTGTTGTCCCAGAAGGAAGCCTCTTCTAAAGATGATGCACAAAAAAGCCTGCAAACAGTTTGCTGAAGACAAGCAGACTAAGGGCATCGCCTGGCTCTCCAGGGAACAAGCAGGAGGCCTCAGTATTCCTCACATACAAGACTCAACCGGGATGCTCCTTTGCTCCCCGGAGGAGATTAACCGCTCCTTTGTCACCTACTACCAGACACTCTACTCCTCCAAGGCAACCTTCACCGACGACGAACTTGCCACGTATCTAAACTCACTAGATGTACCGGTCCTCACTGACAAAGCTAGGGACATTCTAGACAGACCTTTTACTCTTGACGAGACACTCGCGGCCCTCAAGTCCATGCAACCGGGCAAAACCCCTGGCCCTGACGGGATACCAGTAGAACTGTACAGACAATACCCTGACACGCTAGCGACAAGACTCCACGAGTTATTTATTGCTGCTGGAGAGCTAGGCACCCTCCCACAATCCATGAGTGACGCAGTGATTGTAGTCATTCCCAAGCAGGGAAGGACCCATCTCAATGTACTTCATATAGACCAATTTCACTCCTCAATGTGGATGCCAAGATCTTGGCCAAGATCCTGGCGAACAGATTGAACACTGTGATCACGGCCCTGGTCCACCCTGACCAAACGGGCTTCATGCCAGGAAGGGGTACAGACATTAATCTCAGAAGACTTTTTACACATATAGACAGGGCGAACATGGAGGGCGCGGGTCTGGTGGCCTCATTGGATGCCGAAAAGGCCTTCAACTCAGTGGAATGGAAATACCTGTGGGCGGTCCTGTCCAGGTTTGGGTTCGGTGATAAATTCATCTCCTGGATCCGGATGCTGTACAGGGGCCCCCAAGCGAGAGTCTACACTAATGCCTGCCTGTCAGAATCGTTTCCGCTGGGTCGGGGCACGAGGCAGGGTTGCCCCCTGTCTCCCACCCTGTTCGCCCTGGCTATAGAGCCCCTGGCTGCACTGATTAGGGCAGATGAGGAAGTCAAAGGCATACAAATAGGAGACATACACGAAAAGATCTCGCTATATGCGGACGACGCTCTTCTGTACCTGGCTGACTCCTCCACCTCCCTCAGAAGAGTACTCCACATATTTAACCACTTTAGCAACCTCTCGGGTATAAGAATTAACTGGGACAAGTCCGAGCTCTTCTCCCTCTGTCCTCAGACCGCGACCCCGGCTCCCCTGACCCAACTCAGATGGGTAGACGAAATTACATACCTGGGAATTAGGGTGACAGCGGACTTGAGACAATACATGGCCCGCAACCTCCAGCCCCTGATCCAACAAACTACGGCCAAATGTGCGCTCGCTACCCTTATCTCCTGTCGGTAGGGTCAACCTCTTGAAGATGGTACTTCTGCCGAAGTTCCTCTACTTTTTCAGGAATACCCCGAGCCACATCCCCAAGGCGTTTATAGCGAAATTGGAGGCTCTGTTGGGAAACTTTGTCTGGGCTGGGAGACCCCCTGAGGGTGGCGAAACAACTACTCCACCTCCCCCTGTCGGGCGGTGGTCTGGCTCTTCCGAACTTTCAAATTTATTATTGGGCTGCTGTATTGGTAACGGTTAGGTGGTGGTTCTCCCAGCCCAGACAGAATCCGGCAATTCGACTGGAAGCTGCCATCTTGGGCTCCTACGCTGCACTCAGCAACCTACCATTTAGAGGTAAACGAGCCGACCCTGCTGTCACCCCCCTTATGAGGACCACCATACAAGCATGGCAAGACGCCAGGAGGGTGTACCGTAAGCCCCACCATGTATCCCCGAACACACCTTTGTGGGATAACCCCCTGCTGCCCCACTTTAACTCACTACCAAATCCCTCGGAATGGGCGGGGAAGGGAATACTCACTTTGAAACATATAACCAAACGTGGCACAATAGCCTCCTTCCAGGATATGAGGTCCTCGCACGCGCTTCCGCGGGCCTGGACCTTTAGATACTGGCAGCTTCGACACGCCTATAAATCACAGTTCCCCCAACCTATAACACTAGAAATGGACTCGACCGAGCGTCTCCTGACCTCTAGCACCATGGGCCGACCCTTGTCCTCCCTTTATCTATACCTGACAGTGGCTCACGATGCCAAGCTGACCAAATCATTTGATAACTGGAAGAAAGACTTGCCTACCCTAGACGACGAAATATGAGAGGAATGCGTTCCCACATATATCCCGACAATGATAGCCTCACATGATAGGTTTATACAATTAAAGTTCCTACATAGAGCTTATTACACTCCGCAAAGACTGGCCAAGATATTCCCACAGCGTGACCCGCTCTGTCCCAGATGCGGGCAGGAGGTGGGCTCATTCCTTCACATGGTCTGGTCTTGCCCCAGACTCCTTTCCTTCTGGACCCAGGTGGCTGATGACCTTACAGGAATGTCGGGCATCAGGATACCCCGAGACCCCCTGACCTTTCTCCTCAGTTATCTGGACGAGATCCAGGGAGACAGATACACCAAGTTGTTCCTTACGTTCTCTATCTTCTATGCTAGACGAGAGATCCTCCTGAAGTGGAAATCGACTGACCCCCCAACACATGAATCCTGGTGCCGCTCCATTAATGCTGTGCTACCCCTGTATAGGCTCACTTACAAAAGCAGACAGTGCCCGGTAAAGTTTGACAAAATATGGGCCAGGTGGATTGATGCTCACGGCTGAGTGAACTATACATCCTCCCTATTACCCCCCCCTGGGGATGAGGTCAACCACCCCCCTTACCTGAACAATTGGATCCTGATCCAAGCCCCCCCCCGGGACCAACGACTCACTAGAACACGCGGACACAGATCCAATGGAGTCTTAGATTGTAATAAATACTGAAGGAGATGATTGGAAATGGTTAAGGTGAATTATATGTAAGCTGGACACCTGCTTTGCTATGCTGGAATGTGTACAATCCTCATGTTCTCAATGCCTGTCATTGTATGATACTGTTCTTTTTTCTGACGTGATATATCTGTAAACCTGTTTTGATTTCAATAAAACATCTCTGTTAAAAAAGAAAATTGAACCCCTGCAAGATTAAAAATTCCTGCATCTAGGCTGCTCTTTTTCTCTTTTATTCGCCCGCCTCTACATCCTCTCTCTCTTATTTTTTATTTTTTTTTTCTCTTCTTTATTTCTTGTGTATGTGGGGTGTGTTGGATGGACGATAGGGTTCTTTCCAACCCCTCCATCCTCCCTGTTGTTGGTAATTGGGTGTGAAAAAACTCTCCCTCTATTATTCCATCTAAATCTACCCCTCTGTGTTCTATGCGGTGTCAGGGCTGGGCTCAGCCCTTCCTTCTCAAAGCTGGCCGCTCAGCCAGTGCCGGCCCAAGACATTGTGCTGCCTGGTACCAAGAATGAAATGCTGCCCCCCCTCCTCCAAATAAAAAAAAAATCACGCCCACCAAAATGCACCCACATCCATTATTTTATATCATGATAACTAAAGTGGACCTGTCATGGCTCTATACATGTATATAGGAGTATAAAGAGGACCTGTTATGGCACTATACATGTAAAGGAGTATAAAGAGGACCTGTCATGGTTGTTTACATGTATAGGAGTATAAAGAGGACCTGTCATCGCTCTATACATGTATGTAGGAGTACAAAGAGGACTTGTCATGGCTCTATACATGTGTATAGGAGTGTAAAATGATGTGTCATGGCTCAATACATGTATGTAGGAATATAAAGAGGACCTGTCATGGCTCTATAAAAAGGACCCGTTATGGCTCTATTCATGTATAGGAATGTAAAGAGGACCGGTCATGGCATTATCTGTGTAAATAGAAGTATAAAGAGGACCTGTCATGGCTGTATACATGTATATAGAAGTATAAAGAGAACCTGTCATGGCTCTATACATGTATATAGGGGTAGAAAGAAAAAGAACTTACCTTTGGGTTCAGACATTTCCCTCAGTGTGTGCAGCAGTACGCTAGTTAGCTCTCCCTGTGTCGGCGCAGGATTACTTCCTTTTATTATCTAGGGGTAGAAAGAGAAACTGTCTAGGCTCTATACATGCATAGGAGTATAAAGAGGACCTGTCATGGCACTATACATGTATGTAGGCGTATAAAGAGGACCTGTCATGGCTCTATGCATTATATATGGTGGAATATCCTCATTAAACCCTCTAACATGTGCATATACTTATATTTAAAAATATATGTGTTGGTAATAAGCGGTGAAACACAATTAAGTATATTTGTTGATAAAAAACATTAAAAAGGAAGAAAGTGGTGCTGCAACTAGAAAACCTGGATATTCATGCTAATAGATATGTGTAACAAATTTAGATGCGCAACCAAAATAATATAAATAAATGTATAAAAACCATAGGTGTAGGAATGACAAAAACACAAATAGTGCCACAATATACCGTATATACTCGAGTATAAGCCGAGATTTTCAGCCCTTTTTTAGGCTGAAAGTGCCCCCCTCGGCTTATACTCGAGTCACTGCCATCTGCCTACCTGATCAGCACATCATGCAGACAGACCGTGGCCATTCCAGTGTTCAAAATCCGCGTCTCCTCGTCTGTGATAGGCGGAACACTCAATTTCCCAGCAGTCAGTGTTCAGCCTATCACGGACATCCTCTCATCCTCGTCCGTGGTATGAGGATGAGTGGATATCCGTGATAGGCAGAACACTGACTGCTGGGAAATTGAGTGTTCCGCCTATCGCAGACGAGAAGGAGGCGCGGCTTTTGAACACTGGAATGGCCGCCGTATGTTTTTATGACTCGCTGATCGGTGGATGCAGAGCGGCACAGATAATGAAAAACGGCACACAGAGCTGCAGATGGGCACATGGAGCTGCAGATGGGCACACGGAGCTGCAGATGGACACACGGAGCTGCAGATGGACACACAGAGAGTATGCAGATTGGCAAAGGTAGGCTGCAATGGACACAGGGAGGTAGGCAGATCTGCACAGGTAGGCATGCACAGGAAACAGGGAGGTATGCAATAGACACAGTGAGTTATGCAGCTGCAGATGGGCATTGTGGACCCTCATTAGGGGCCTTGGCTTATATTCGGATCAACCTATATTCGAGTATATATGGTAGTTAATAGTCCATAACAGATATCAATCCATGTAAATCCATTGAAATTGGACTCTTCAGAAGGTGTAACGATTGCTCTATTCTCCCCGCAAAAAAGGGCAGCCAGACAACAGCCAAAAAGTGATTTTAAAGACCAAAGGGCCGCTTACCAGATCTGTTGGATCTCAGGTCATAGGGATCATATAGGCATACACAGGAGGGATCAATCAGCCAGGGACGGTGTGTTCACATGTTCATTCGATACCCGAATCCTCTCCTCCAAAGGCAATTCTCCAACTGCTGCAGTATGCTTTGTGGGACCCTTGTCAGGGTAAGATCACAAGCAACTGACATCCAAAAAAATGGTGTATTCGATAAGAACTCAAGCCAGCCAACTGGTGCGTGGTGACGTCAGGTCCTACAGCTCCACCACGCACCAGCTGGCTGGCTTGAGCAGCGGCTGTGAGTTCTTATTGAATACACCATTTTTTTGGATGTCAGTTGCTTATCATCATATTGGAATAAAAAAACCTTGATTTTAGTACTGCACCATCAAGTCTTCTTTCTACCTTTCATAATACGCTCCACAAGCGATATTATCCTGAGAGAGTTGGAGAGTTGCCTTTAGAGGAGAGGATTTGAGGTCTTACTAATGATTTGTACAGGGGCAAAATTATCTCTCTTTCGAGTCCATACCTCTTTTAATACAAGAAAGGACTTTGGAAACCGCAGCTTGGCATTGCATGCTATTATGGAGCTTATGATTTACCAAATCCCCCAGTTCCTTATCCACCATTGATTCCCCCAGTTGTACTCCCCTCAGTTTTACCCCCCTCAGTATGTATGATGCATGCATATTCTTAGCCCCCAGGTGCATAACTTAACATTTATCAACAATAAACCTCATTTGCCACTTAGTTGCCCAATTAGAGGTTGGCTTGTAAATTGGAGACATCCTGTAAGGATGTTATTCCACTGCATAGCTAAGTATCATCTGCAAAGGCAGAAATTTTACTTTTAATCTCAGACCCTGTATCATTTATAAAGATTTTAAAAAGTAAGGGTCCCAGCGCTAAAACTTGGAGCACACCACTGATAACCTTAGACCATTCAGAGTAAGAGTCATTAACCACTATTGTCTGAATTCTGTCTTTTAGCCAGTTTTCTATCCATTTACAAATTGATCTTTCCAAGCCTGTAGACTTTGCCTTACACATTTTTTTTATAAACTTCTTGCTTTTTATTGAGTTTCAAACATCAAAAGTGACAACATGTCTTATACAAATTAGTGTACAACACTTCATGCGAGTTACATTAAAACAATTAATATTTTATGTGCTCTTTTTTGTGCCCTCTTAACCCTCCCCATCCCACCCCCCAAATGCACACTACATAATCCGAGTGGTTCCAATCGGTCCATTCATTTGTTGGTAATAGAGGTAAGAAGCAACGACGGAGACAGGAAGAGGGGGGGAGACTCCCGGCTCGACTCTATAATATAGCTGGGAAATCGGGCTGGTAAAGAAGGAGGGGTAAAAAGAGGAAGAGAAAAAAAAGGGGAAAAAAAGAAGGAAATTTGCGGGCGACTCATTCTGCCCTGCCGGTATCCCCCCACTTCAAACAGCCCATCTCACTCAGCCAAGGGCTCCATAAGCCCCCAAACTTCTTTAAGTTGTTCTGCTTAATATACATCGTCCTCTCACACCAAATCATAGAGCCAATGGCTTTGGTCCATGACATCAAGGAGGGGGGGTGGTCCTGGCCTGCCAGTTCAGCGCTATTAGTCGCCTTGCCTGGTACAGGCATCTCAATACTGCGATCTTTGTCAAGGGTGGAATTCTGTCCTCCTCGAAAATTCCTAAGAGACAGGTCTTGGCCTCAGGTTTCAGTGTGGTCCCGAAGATTCTATTTATTCTCTCTACTATTTCTATCCAATATCTAAATAACTTTGGGCATTTCCACACCATGTGGATAAGGTCTCCTGTCGCATTACATCTAGGGCATTCATCACTCGATTTCCTACCAAATATAAACATTTTTGAGGGGTATGGTAAGTTTATTAATCGTGTGTGGGGAACTGTGTCAACGCTTTTGCAAAATCCAGGTATACCATGTCCATAGCCACCCCTCTGTCCAAGGTTTTACTTACCGTATTTATCAGCGTATAACACGCACCCCAAGTTTAGGAGGGAAGTTTAAGGAAAAAAACCTACATTTAAATGCCCATCAATGCAGCTTTATCAGTATCCACCTGCAGCCTTGTCCATCATTGCAGCCTAGCCCAGTGTCCACCTGCAGCCTTGTCCATCATTGCACCCTAGCCCAGTGTCCATCTGCAGCATTGTCCATCATTGTAGCCTTGCCCAGTGTCCATCTGCAGCCTTGCCCAGTGCCTTTGCAGCCTTGCCCAGTGCCTTTTGCAGCCTTGCCAGTCTCTTCAGATTTTCCCTGATTTAAATTTGGCGAGCGGAGCCGAGATACAGAAAGCTGAGAGTACTTCGGCTATTCTCGGCTCCTCTCGCAGTCCCCCCCACCTCCACTGATTGCGAGAGGAGCGAGTGCCGCTGACATACAGAAAGCCGAGAGTACTTCGGCTAGTCTCGGCTCCTCTTGCGGGACTGCGAGAGGAGCCGAGAATAGCCAAAGTACTCTCAGCTTTCTGTATGTGAGAGGAGCGAGCGCCGCTGACAATCAGTGGAGGTGGGCGGGACTGCGAGAGGAGCCGAGAATAGCCAAAGTACTCTCAGCTTTCTGTATCTCGGCTCCGCTCGCTCGTTGCATAACAATCAGCGGGGGATCGGCGTATAACATGCACACATGATTCCCCCTGATTTTAAGGGGAAAAAGGTGCGTGTTATACGTCGATAAATACGGTACCTCCATAAAAAGAAATCAGGTTCGTTTGACAACTTCTGTCTTTCATAAATCCATGCTGTCTGTTGCTTAAAATATTTTTTTCCAGCAACACTGTCAATCACAGCCCACAGGTCAAAGACACCTCTGTGCTTTGTGGGTACACTTGCAAGTCATGGCTGTTTGCATATTTAAGTGCCTAGGAGGAGTGGTTGGACATGGAGATGATAATTTAGGTGTTGAATTTAGACCAAAAATCTAAAGTTGAATATCAGTACCATAGTTGCTTATTCTGCTTTTTTGTACACTTTGGGGAAAGGGGAGTACATTTGAAAAAGCTGATGAAAATACCACTTTATTTACATGCTCATGCAATGGAGAGGTTCAGTTTACGTAAGGATTTTATATAAAGCTACTTTACTGATTACAGTTCCACTTTAAAGTGCAATCCAGGTGTCTACCAAGCAAAAAAAAAAAATATATATCACTTGGTAGTTAACACTTTTAGTAATGGAAAAGTACAATCTGAAAACCCAGCTTTATAACATATGCATATAAATATATGTTTAGGTTTAGGAATAAGGAGCTTCTGTAAAACACGTCACTTTAGATGAACCAAAAGAACTGAGATTTTGCACCTTGTACAACATTAGCCTGCAGTGATAACACTTATTAGAAACCAAGATAGCCCAAACTCTTCAAATGATCCTGCTATTTTCTGAGGTAAGTTATAAAAAGGTTTTGCATTCTGGAAGCAAATTCCTTTTTTTTCTAAGTGTTGTACTGGAGCATTTAGCCTTTTTTAGCAGCACAGATAAGTGGTTCAATTGATGGATTTCAGAAGTATTATTTCAGTAAGCACAAATTGCTTGTGCAGTCATACATTGAAATATATGGTTCAAAGCACTTTTAAAATCCCAAGTATAATACATTTCAAGTTTACTCTTCGAAAGGTACCAGGATATTTTTTAATTTTTTTTTGCATTCTATATTGTTAGTTATAAGCAGTTGAGCGGACACCTGGATGTTCGGGTTCGGCGGAACTTCGGAAAAAAAGTCCAGGTTCGGGACCGAACTTGACCCCGAACTCCGAACCCCATTGAAGTCAATGGGGACCCGAACTTTTCAAGACTAAAATGGCTGTAAAAAAGTAATGGAAAGGGCTAGAGGGCTGCAAATTGCAACAAAATGTTGTTAAGAGCATGACAAGTGCTCTGCAAACAAATGTGGATAGGAAAATAACTTAAAATAACATAAAAAAAAATAAAAATAAAAATAAAATGCCGGAGGCCCCTTTCTCAGGGAGTTGTGAAGCAGTTTTCTAATCAGGAAACTGTTGATGGTGTTTGTAACCCTAATGGGCACCAGACAGCAAAAAAACCTGACAGGGAACTGTACTGTTCTGTACTCAATCCAAAACTCAAACAGTTTTTGCTTTACATACACTTTAAGCACTTGCCTTTTGAAAATTTTTGAAAAAAATAGTTTTTACTTAGTTACAAAATTTACTGACAGAAAAAAAGTTTTTTTTCTCCTTCACTGATGTACGCTGATGAGGCGCTGATAGGCGGAACTGGTGGGCATTGATGAGGTGGGACTTCTGGGCACTGATGAGGCGGCACTTATGGGCACTGATTAGGTGGCACTGATGAGGAGGCACTAATATGCCACACTTATGGGCACTGAGAGGTGGCACTGATGAGCACTGTTAGGCAGCACTGATGGGCACTGTTAGGTGGCACTGGTGGGCACTGTTAGGCAGCACAGATAGGCGGTACTGATGGGCATTGATGTGTGGCACTGATGGGTGACACTGATGGCCATTGATCAACAGCAGTGATGGTCATTGATGGGCAGCACTGATAGGCATCTCTGATAGCCAGCACTGACTGGCATCACTAATGGGCACTGATTGGTGACCCTTGTGGGCAGTGGTGGGAACTGATTGCTGCCACTGATGGGCACTGATTGCTGGCAATGGTGGGCACTGATTGGTGACACTGTTGGCACTATATTGTAATCAGGGCACTAACATGGTTAAATAGCCGCAGACGCAGCTCTTTACAGAGATCGGGGTCGTGCGGTGTCCTAGCAACACGGTGCGGCCGTGATCGCCGCGCTGCATGCCCCTACGCAAGAGCGGCCATTCTGGGATGCCATCATATGACATCGTCCCAGAACGAGAGCCGCACCGCCCCGCCCCACCGTCATTTTACGGTGGGCGGGCGACAACTAGTTAAAATCAAGTGGGTTTATTTATTAAAGGCTAAGTTCACCTTTATAACATGTTGCATGTTCCACTCTCCAGCTCCTGCCTCCTCTCCCCCCAATTCCACCTCCCGGTGACAGTGGTTAGAGGATCCTCTCCTGCTCGGTGCTCAGCCCACATGGCATTGTCATTCATTCTCAGAGCTCTGTTCTTACTAGAATGGAGGAAAGAGAGTGTGTTTCTTATTTCGGTCTCAATTTCGCACAACAGCTTTCACACAAAGCTGTTGTACTCCAATTGTGTGATAAATAAAGTATTCAAACTCAATATTCCATATGTATCTGTTTAAATAATGTAATCATAAAACTATTTTAGCCATGAACATACTAAAGAAAATATCTTAGAATCTTCAGACTCTTTAAATAAAGAACTTGTATTATATGCCTCCACATGGAAATTAGCTTGCAGGCCTGAAAAAAATAGGTAGCCAAATGAATTGCTGTATGCAAGATCTCAAGATCCCTGTTTTTTTTTTTCCTGTTTCTCTTTTATAGACCAGGACTAGTGTTTAGCAATCCTGCAAGCCTAAAGAGTTAATAACTTCAGAGAAAGTTGGTGTATACTTTGCATTGATCTAATAATATGGGCTCATATGGTCTTTGCAACCCAAAATTACCAAACTTTGATTGGGGTCAATAACTAGGATTTTTACATGCTATTTTGTCTATCGCTTTTTTTTTGTTTATACAAAAAGTATATTAAATGTGCATATAATTTGCAGGTGTCCAATCTGTATCTGTATGACAGCGTGCTGATGTTAGCCAATGCATTCCATAGAAAACTGGAAGACAGGAAGTGGCACAGTATGGCAAGTTTGAATTGCATGAGAAAATCAACTAAACCTTGGAATGGAGGAAAGTCCATGCTGGATACAATAAAAAAGGTAAGTTTTCCACATGTTTACTTTAATCTGAACCTGGTAACAAAAACCTGATATTTCCCATGGGGACAGCAAAGGTGGTTGATGATTGACCTACTGTGGAACTGTCACAACTGGGAATTAGGAGGCCTTTGTAGCCCCAGAGTAGTGACTTTTTAAACAAGGCAGCTTCCCCTCACTCCCCACACTTGGTGAGTGGAATAGTAAGAGATAGATTAGAAGGCCAGTATATGCTGGCCAGCATTAAATATATGTATTGCTTCGTCCTGCCTGGGCAAAGTGCGAGTTCACTTTAAAGAGCCTTTGCCTGAATTAAAATGTATAACTAAATTTGCAAGTTTAATGTATGAACTGCAATTAATAAAATGGAGGTATGACCTATATTTACAAAAAGTATTAGGACCAAAGATGAGACCATGACACTTCAATTGATGCATAATCAATTAAAACACAAAAAATATATAAATATAACATCCTTCAATAGTCCATATAAAAAAAATTCCATCTTTTTTAATACATTAGAAACCATCCACCATGTGACCAATGGTAAATCACCATCTCCAAATAGTGCTCTACTTCATGCAGAAAATCATGCTGTAGACTGATGTGTCCTGTGATCCTCACCACGCTTAGACATAGACTGCCACTCACCAGATTTTGGGACTCTAAAGTTTTGTGGGTCAGCTTACGCTTAACATTACAACCACTTGCTCCGGACCTCCTATCCTTCCATGGCAACTCACACTTCTTGGTGCCTGAGCTGGCACCCAGTGATGTCAGCAATGCTTAGTATAGCTCCAGCTCCATATTCTACGTTCGTTCTAGCAGTCTGTTGCTCCATCACACAGGTGTTGGTTTAAGATAACAAAGCTACCAATGGCTACTTGTGGATGACCTCTGGATCCACAATAAACAGCAAATGGGTGTCTTTAAACAATGTCTTATCTCAAAATACTTAAAGGGTCACTCTTGAGGGATCTCAGTTATTGCACCTTCACTTGTCTTCAATGGATATCAGTATTTCAGCCAAAAAGAGCTCCACCTGCACAGCTACTTGATCCATTAATCTACAGTATAACATTAGTCACATATGTCAACAAATTAATTTAACATCCCCAGGAAATATATTGGTTCTTGCCACACCTCTAGCAGATTGTGCTGTTAGTATGTTTTTGCAAAAGCATCAAAGCACTGCGGTATCAAGAGAATAGTGGTGCATGCAATGCAGAAATAGTACAATCATTTTTACTGCCCCCAGGTAGTCCTAATTACATACTTAATTTTTTTAAATAGAGGCATCAGAATGCTGCAGTAGCAAGGGAAATTTTTACTGTTAGGCTGGAGCTATATGTCTTGTCTTACCACCCATGGGCAATTTTGGCAGGGTCTCCTATGTAGTTAATCCTCCTTGCACAGCAGGCAATGACAGCTGGGGAGGATGACCGTTTTCCATCTATACAGAAAAATACTCCTTGATTTGCTGGATGCATTTTTTGTGCATGTAATATGGTTAGCGGGTTGCTGCCCATGTCTTGTGGAGTTTCCTGTCATCCACATTTACTCATGTGGGCTAGTAAGGGAGGAGTGATGAGGAAAAGATGAGCTGGACTGCCAGATACTATATCAACATGTTTCACACACCCAGCCTGCCTGAGCTTTCTAGCTATGAAAACGCATGACTAGAGAACCCTGCATCATGCATGGGACAACATCCTAACTCTGTATCATCAGTTAGAATGTTGTCCTGTAATCTCAATTTAAAACACAAACAACTATGACCAACAGATGTAAACATGACAAAGCATATCAGCTCATGGCACACTGCTAGCCTATAATTTATATTTAGTTAAAACTGCAAAAGGACCAACCAACCAAATTCTTTTAAGATATGTTTTTTTTTTTTTTTTTACCTTTTAGATATGTATGTAAATTAGATCAGCCTACTGTAAATAATCGTTTTAAATAAGTTTCAATATTTCTTGAAATAAATAATAAGTACAATCAGGTATATAAACATATAAGCCAGGAATGGGTAGGAGAGGGAGAAGGAAAGGAGCAATAAAGAGGGAGGTAGGAAGAAAGAATAGGACACCCTGAATTGCAATCCTAGAAAAGGAGAGAAGGTGTAAATGCTATACAGGCATGTCTAACGCAACATCTAAAATGATAATGGTGCCTGTGAGGGAGGAATGGACTCCAGAGCTGAAATAATGACTGCGAGTCAAAAGTGGCAACTGTTAAATATCATAGTAGTAGGGTAGAACAGAGATTGTGTATTCAAAGAAACCAATTGAGAAGAAATGTGTCTAATAGAATGTTGGCCTTAGCGAACATATATTAAAATAAATCATGTTCATTTAGGATTCTTATATTCATTAAACAATCCGGGGGTGTTTCCAATTTCTTGCAAGGGTCAGCCTAGCTGCTATAAATAAACGAGTGAGAACAGTATGAAATGCACAAAGCCAGGGATCCATGCCTATTCCCAACAAGGCTAATTTAGGGTCAGGCCTAATTGTTGCACCAATAATGAATAAGGCCAAGGAAAATACAGCATAATTGAAAAATGATTGATGATTGGGCATTGCTATCAAACATGTGAAATCTATCCTAGGGATCCACAGTGTCTCCAGCATAACAGTGATTGGCTAGGTAAAATGGTTGGTGGCTAATCTGTCAAGTATGAAATACCATTAATGAAGAAAACTTACTTTTTTACAAAATGTTATAACAGAAACAAAGAAAAACTTTTTTTTTTTTTTCAAAATTTTCGGTCATATTTTAATTGTTTAGCAAAAAATAAAAACTGCAGATGTGATCAAATACCACCAAAAGAAAGCTCTAATTGTGGGAACAAAATTATAAAAAATTTCTGAAATAAGTGACAGTGCTGAAAACTGAAAATTGGCTTAAAAACTAAAAACACTACAATATGTAGATTCAAAAGTGTACTCCCTTTTGTACTAAGATTTATATTTACATCCCTGTGCCTTGTAGATGCACAAATTTTGATGACCTTAATTTATTTGCAAAAATGTTGCCTTGGCAGGCAAAAACAAGATGCAACAAGTCCTATGGTAAGATAAAAGGATCCATTCTAAATTTTCTAAATGTCCTAACTTTTGTATGGATGAAAATAGATTGTATCATTAATGGGAAAACATCATTTTAATTCTTAGCCTATGACCTCCAAGTTAACAATTGTTTAAAAGGAAATTAAAAACTCATCAGTAACAGATATTATTGCTAATTCAGTAGGCACATAATCTCAACAGTGTGATTAGTATCGTTATTACAAGAGCAGTTGTAATTTTAATTAATTTTTCCAGTATGAACTCCTATAATGTTACATTTTTACTTTCTGTAAACTAGCTTTACCATTGACAGGTCTGGTATAGATAAAAAGCCCTTATGAGCTAACATGAACACTATAAGGAGGAATACATTTCAAGAAAGAAAATTTAATTCATAAAATAAGTGATGAATTGTTGACTGTGCCTGTCCTCTGAACAGTAAAATTTTTTTATTTTTTGTGGCTCCTAGACAATAAAAATAAATGACATAGTTATAAAGACTTTCCATGCACTTCAACGCCAACATAAAATAGTCAGTGTTACACCCCATAAATATGACACATCTTTACTGTTGATGAATTTGTTCTCAATACTAGTAGTGTCCAGCACAGGCATAATAAAAAAAAAAATACTAGTAGTGTCCAGCACAGGACTTCTGGCTTAGAGAACAAATTAAAGTGGTTGTAAAGCCTAAGCATTTTTTTTTATCTTAATGCATTTCCTGCATTAAGGTAAAAAATGTCCTTCATCCCCAGTATATGTACCTGACCCCGATCTTGATCCATCACTGTACCCATCTGCAGCGGCTCTCTCCTCTTTTACCATTTCTCGCAGGCCTTGCTGAGAGCAGCAGGATCCATTGGAGTGGGGTGTCGAGACTTAGTTTACCTGCTGTGGGTCTCTGGGCTGAAAGCTGTAAATCCAGTGACCACCAGTGGGTGTCTCACAGCAGCAAGCAAGTTACTGCAATCAGTTTCACCTGGCTCCAGCTGCTGGGAGGGTACTTAATCACACCTATGCTATTGCAACTTGCACCAGTGTTTTAATTGCCTTGCTTGCTGCCAGATCCATGCTGCTCTTGAGCTATCCTTGCATCCCATTCTTATACTGCTGCTCGTCTTGTTCCTGTACCGTCCTGATTTCCCCTTGGTTCTTGCATTGCTCCGGTTTCCCTTGATTCCCATATTGTACATATTTGTACATATTGTATATAGTTAGTTTTCTAGGTTTCTGTTAATTAGGAATTTTTGGTTGTGGGTTGCTTGTTGTTTGTTCGCTGTTGGCTGGTGTGTGCATGTCTTTTTGCTTGCTGTTAATAAATTTACTTAATTTTACATTGTTTGGCCCCAGTTTTCTTGTGTAGCTACATATATCTGTTCATCACAGCTGCTGACTCCTGACATGGGGATTCCCCCAAAATCCATACCAGGTTCTTCGGGTCTGGTATAAATTTTAGGGGAACTCAATGACAAGAAAACAAAAAAGTTTGTGGTCCCCCCAAATTTCCTATCAGACCATTATTTGATTATGCAGCTTGGCATGGCAGGAAAAGGGGAAGACAAGCGTGTGCCCCTGCTCTTAAATCATACCATGCCACATCCCTCAATATGGGGGGTACCTTGCTGGGGCGACCCCCCTGACAAGGCATCCTGTTCCCATGCTGATAATGACAAGGGCCCCCTATAGACCATGGCCCAGTGGACGTGATGAACAGGTCCCCCTTGCAAAGTACACTGTCCCAGATCCTTTTTTTTACATGCTCCCGGCGCGCTCCCGATGGCACGGACAGGCATTAAGGAGGGACTTATATATACGCCCTCCTGCCTGTACGTGCCATTCTGCCGACGTATATCTGTGTGCACCAGTCGGGAAGTGATTAAGGAGACATCAGGAATCTATTATACCCCTACGGTTATCCTTGAACTCTATGAAATCTGCCAATAAAGCCCAAAATGAAATTTCAGAAGGTCTCTAGGATCATTCTTTACACGCAAGATCAGTGAACAGATACTGCAGTCATTGATCTTCTACCTCTCACCACTGTGACACCCACCCACCATGATGATCCCAGGCACCCAGAAAGGATGCGCTCCCGCGCCGGTCGGGACCCCCGTGAGTCTGGTCGCGGGCCCTGCGGACTCGATCGCTGCGGGGACACCCGCGATCGTCTCACGATGCCGAGATAAACAGCATCTCCCCGTTCTGCCTAGCAACTAGTGACGCTGATCTCTGCTCCCTGTGATTGGAGCAGAGATCAGCATTCACTAGCTGACAGCCACGCCCCCCACAGTAAGAAACACACCCCCTAGGCATACTTAACCCCTACACTGCCCCTTGTGGTTAACCCCTTCACTGCCAGTGTCATTTATACAGGAATCAATGCATTTAAATAGCATTGATTGCTGTATAAATGACAATGGTCCCAAAAATGTGTCAAAAATGTCCGATGTGTCTGCCATAATGTCGCAGTCACAATAAAAATCGCTGATCGCCGACATTACTAATAAAAAAAAAAAATATTAATAAAAATGCTTTAAAACTATCCCCTATCTTGTAAACGCTATAACTTCTGCGCAAACCAATCAATAATCGCTTATTGCGATTTTTTTTTTACCAAAAATATGTAGAAGAATACGTATCAGCCTAAACTGAGGAAAATAAATGTTTTTTTATATATTTTTGGGGGACATTTATTATAGCAAAAAATAAAAAAATAATGCGTTTTTTTTTTCAAAATTGTCGCTCTTTTTCTGTTTATAGCGCAAAAAATAAAAACCGCAGGGGCGATCAAATACCACCAAAAAAAAGCTCTATTTTTGGGAAAAAAAGGACGTCAATTTTGTTTGGGAGCCACGTCGCACGACCGCGCAATTGTCAGTTAAAGCGACACAGTGCCGAATCGCAAAAAGGGGCCTGGTCCTTTGGCTGCAAATTGGTCCGGGGCTGAAGTGGTTAAAGTGGTTGTAAAGGTAGAAGGTTTTTTCTATGCATTCATTTAAAAACCCTTCTGTATGCAGCAACCCTCTTGGCCCCACTAATACTTACCTGAGCCCCATCTCTGTCCAGCGATGTGCACAAGCGATGTGCACAAGGCTGAGACATTGGCTCCCACTGCTGTTAATCAAAGTCAGCTAGCCAATCAGAAGGGAGATGGGGCAGGGGCAGCTCCCGCCTCCATGTCTGAATGGATGCAGGGAGCTGTGAATTAGCTTGGGTGTCCCCATAGCAAGCTGCTTACTGTGGGGGTACTCGACAGGAGGGAGGGGCCAAGAGCGCCATCTAGGGATCGGCTTATAGAAAAAAAAAGACTTTACAATCACTTTAAGGTGAAACTTCCCTTGAAAAGGTAAGTTCTGCTTGTCCTCCTCCATTACCTCCGCTCTCCTCATTGTAGATATTTTTTTTTCAAAGAGTGAGTACCTATTTCTGACAGGTACCTGCTTCCACTGAGGGGGAGCTGGCGAACAAAGTGGAAATTCACCCCTCTTTTGTCTACAACCTCCTGTGGGACTATTGAGACAGTGCATGTGCAGTGGGGAGCCAGTTCCCAGAGTAAAGATGGCTATGCCAGGGACCCGAAGACCAGCGGCCCGGGTGATGACAGTGCTGGATCCCTGGGCTGATAAGTGTCTTTTTATTAAAAGTAAGCAGCTGCATTATTTGTAGGTTCTAAAGTTTATTTATTTATTTATTTTTTAACAAAACCAAAGATCCTCTTTTTAGAGTCCCTGTTACGTACATATTTCTTCACACTGGGGGCTTTCCAGCTGTCTTATGATATGATAGTAATAAAGTTAAGGAGTAAGAAAAGAACAATCCCCTCTGAGTGATCAAAATACATTGCAACAATTTTAACAAACGTTGTTGCAGATTCTTACCTTTTGTTGTTCTGAAGGAAAAGTTGTTTGTATCAATTTGCACACTGAATGTGAGCAGGGGTGACTTTTTCATTATTAACCTGCTGAAGCTCATTCAGAGTTCTGATGAGGAAACTTGTAGTTTCTCAATCCCTTTAGACATGATTAACCCTTTGGGAGTATCTCACCAAAAATGTAACATTTGCTGCAGAGGATGCCTAATTTGTCTTGTATCTTAGTTTAGAGTTCTGACAAAATTAGTTAGGCAATCACACAAGCAGGAATTTACATTTTTCTAGGAATGTTCTGTACAACAACTGTGCATGGAACACCTCCAGGTTGCCATATTGGATTGAATTTCAGAGAAACTTTCAACATTACATTTTTTAAAGGAAAATACATTTTAATAACATTAAATGACAATATGGCTTGTGTAGCAATTGTGTATGCAATATTATTTTTATTTGCAATGTTTTCCCTACAAAAGTGTAGTTACCCTTTTAAGTAAAATAAATAAATACAGTTTAAAGGATAGACTGACCTGTAGGAGCATGAATATGTTATACACATATTTAAAGTGTAACATATAACCATGCTCCTACTCACTAACCTCCCACCGCTAGAGCCCCCCTCCCTGTGACAGCAGGTGGGAGTCCCTTTCCTCACAGCTGCTGTCACATTTTGACACACCCAGCCCAGGCACGAAATTCACAGTGACACGTGAATGAGAAAAAGTCCCATCTTCCACCGTGGTACACAGTTTGTAGTTCTTAACCACTTGCTTACTAGGCACTTAAACCCCCCTCATGCCCAGACCAATTTTCAGCTTTCAGCGCTGACGCACTTTGAATGACAATTGCACGGTCATACAACACTGTACCCAAATGAAATTTTTATAATTTTTTTCCCACAAATAGAGCTTTCTTTTGGTGCTATTTAATCACAACTGGGGTTTTTATTTTTTGCGAAACAAACAATAAAAAATGGAAAATTTTGGAAAAAAAAAATCATGTTTAATAGTTTGTTATAACATTTTGCAAACAGGTAATTTTTCTGCTTCCTTGATATGTGCTGATGAGGCGGCACTGGTGGGCACTGATGGGCTGCACTGGTGGGCACTGATAGGCGGCACTGATAGGCACAGTTAAGGCGGCACTGATAGCCACAGATAAGGTGGCACTGATGGGGACAGATAATTCGGTACTGATGGGCACAGATAAGGCGGCACTGATGGCACTGATGGGCCATGATGGGTGGCATGGATGGGTGGCACTGATGGGTGGCATGGATGGGCACTGGTAGGTGACACTGATGGGCACTGATACGTGGCACTGATGTGCAGCACTGTTCCTCAGGCACTGATTGTGGGCACTGATAGGTGGCACTGTGGGCACTGACAGATGGCACTGTGGGCACTGATGGGTGGCGCAGGTAGGCACGGGTAGGTGGCACTGTTGCCTACAATGAGGTGGCACTTGTAGGGGGCACAGGTGGGCACTGAGGGTCTGGCAGCAGCTTGCAGTGATCGGGACTGATGTCCCGATCACTGCCTCCGGTAAACGGCTTTTTTTTTCTCCTCGCGCTGTCTCCTTGCAGATTATCGGCTGTGTTGACATCCCCTGATCAGCTATCCTTGGCTGACAGCTGATCATGTGGTAAGGGGTCGGGGTCAATGGACGTTGTCCCAGCAAAGCAGGTCCACGCTGTAGCTGTCATCGGCTATAGAGCGGATCTCAAGAAGTTAAAGCGGTGTTCCGGCCGAAAATATACTTTTTAAATAAAAATACCCCTATAATACACAAGCCTAATGTATTCTAGCAAAGTTAGTCTGTAAACTAAGGTCTGTTTTGTTAGTTTATATGAGTAGTTTGTTATTTTATAAACTTACAGCAGGCCGTGGCCATCTTAAGTGTGGGCATCTGAAGCCAGACTGTATTTCAAGCAGTGTAATAGGTTTCCATAGCAACAGCAGTGTTAGAGGAAGATGCCGCCCCTTCCCAGGAGGCATTGCAAACAGGACATGATGCGATGGGCCGCGGCCAGGGAGGAGGAAGTGAAAAATGAATACAGCAGATATACAGTAGGTGCTGAGAAAAAAAAATAAAAAAATATCCAATTCGTTTACAGTGCACACTTTGGTGAAGAATGCTGAAGAGTTGTAAAAGTGGGTGGAACTCCACTTTAATGAACTGTGCATTCTCTGTTGAGCACCCACCTAGTTCCTTCACAAGCCATGCAGCTTTCAAACGGACAGCCCATATAGAAGTATGGGCTTGTCTGCAGGAACCAGACATTGCACATGTTATCCACTGCAGGTGCAATGTACTGCAGGCTGCTGTAAAAAAAAATGCACATTTTCTTTCTTGCAAAAATATGTGCATTTATTTATTTTCACAAAGGTGAACTTAGCCTTTAAAGAATCTTAATGTTTATCAGTTCTGAGTCAACATTAAAAAGAAACACCTAATTTGTTTGACTTAATTGCCATTTCCTTACAAAGGATGACCCGACACACACATTCTTGTATGTACAGTATGTGGAGTGGGTGGGGCTATTCATTTTCTGGGTGTTTTTTAATTGATTTTATTAAATTATCACCTATGGATAATTCTTAAGCACATCTTTTATTAATAATAGTTTAAAATAGCTGACATGCTTATTTCAAATCATTGTCACATTTGATAGAATATGTTAAACATATAGCACAAACTACATACAGTGCTTTGCAAAAGTATTCACCCCCTTGGCATTTTTCATGTTTTGTTGCCTCACAACCTGGAATTAACATGGATTGTTTTATGGATTTGCATCATTTAATTTACAGAACATGCCTACAGCTTTGAAGATGTTTTATTTTTAATTTTTTTGTGAAGCAAACAACAAATAGGACAAAATAACAGAAAACGTTACTATTCACCCCCCTAAAGTCAATACTTTGTACCTTTTGCGGCTATCACAGCTCCAAGTCGCTTTGGATAAGTCTCTATGAGCTTGCCACATTTTATCCCTGAGAGTTTTGCCCATTCCTCCTTGCAAAACTGCTTCAGCTCCTTCAAGTTGGATGGTTTGCGCTTGTGAACAGCAATCTTTAAGTCTGACCACAGATTTTCTATTGGATTGAGGTCTGGGCCATTCTAACACGTATACATGTTTCCCCTTAAACCACTCAAGTGTTGCTTTAGCAGTGTGTTTGGGGTCATTGTCCTGCTGGAAGGTGACAGGTGTGTACAGGTTTTGCTCAAGAATATCCCTCTTTCCATCTTTCCCTCAACTCTGACCAGTTTCCCAGTCCCGACTGCTGAAAAACATCCCCATAGCATGATGCTGCCACCACCATGTTTCACTGTGGGAATGGTGTTCTTTGGGTGATGTGAGGTGTTGGGTTTGCACCAGACATAGCGTTTTCTTCAATTCAATTTTCTTCAAGTTCAATTTTAGTCTCATCAGACCAGAGCACCTCCGTTCATAAATTTTTGAGTCTCCCACATGCCTTTTTCGTAAACTCAAAATGTGCCATTTTGTTTTTTGCTGAAAGTAATGGCTTTCTTCTGGCCACTCTTCCATAAAGCCCAACTCTATGGAGCGTACGGCTTATTGTCCTCCTATGTACAGATACTCCAGTCTCTGATGTGGAACTCTGCAGCTCCTTCAGGGTTACCTTAGGTCTCTGTGCTGCCTCTCTGATTAATGCCCTCCTTGCCGAGTACGTGAGTTTTGGTGTGCGGCCATCTCTTGGCAGGTTTGCTCTTGTGCCATGTTCTTTCCATTTGGTTATGATAGATTTGATGGTGCTCCTAGGGATCATCAAAGATTTGGATATTTTTTTTTATTATCTAACCCTGACTTGTACTTCTCAACAACATTGTCCCTTACTTGTTTGAAGAGTTTCTTGGTCTTCAAGGCAGTGTTTGGTTAGTGCTGCCTCTTGCTTAGGTGTTGCAACCTCTGGGGCCTTTCAAAAAGGTGTGTATAGGTAATGACAGATCATGTGACACTTAAGCCTGATACACACGATAGGACTTTGTACAAACTTTCCCGTGGATTTTTGTACAAAGGGCGTCGGCCCTGAACTTGTATTGCATACACACAGCAGGACTTTTTCAGCCAACTTTCACCAAATCACGTGGTTTTCTGCTCTTTACCGCCACCTTTGGTCAACTTCTGTATTGTTGTCTGATCTTTTGCATTGGTTCTGAGCATAAGTGTTTGTACTTTGTACAAAAGTCCTATGGTTTTCTGTACACACGATCGGACTTTGCTCCATCAGACTTTTGTTGGCAGAAAGTTGGTCCATTCGCACAGCCAACAGAAGTCTGATGAAAACTGAAAAAGTTGGTCCGATGGAGCGTACACACGGTCGGATGTTGGTCCAAAACAGCTAATTTGCATGTTTGTTGTCTGATCGTGTGTATGGGCCTTTAGATTGCACACAGGACATCATTTCACAAATTATGTGACTTCTGAAGGTAATTGGTTGCACCAGAGCTTTTTATGGGCTTCTTAACAAAGGGGGTGAATACATACGCCACATGCCAAGTATCAGTTTTTTATTTCTGAAAAAAAGTTTTACGTATATATTTTTCTAATTTTACTTCACCAACTTAGACTATTGTGTTCTGATCCATCACATATAATTCAGATTAAAAAAAACATTGAACTAAAGACTGTAATGTAACAAAATAGGTAAAAAGCCAAGGGGGGTGAATACTTTTGCAAGGCACTGTATACGCTAGAAACATTATTTCTCTGATACTTGATTTTAAGATATTCACTAATACAAGCTTACATTGCTGTTTTCCTGATAAATAAATAAATGTAATTTCTTGTATAGTTACCATCCATTCTGTCAGCCGTTTGGTGCAGTATTCAGTAAACAGCAGATCATTTCCTTAGAAAAGTTAACATGTCAATTGTTCACAATAGCGGAGAGAGTCAACAGGGCTCCAGCAGTGTTGTACGTAATGATAAATCATGAGTAAAAACACCTCTGGGGCCCAAGTGCCTTCCGCTAGCTATGTGTTCACATGTAATATATCGGGATATGATCCTGACCCCCTGAAAAACAGATGGCAGCAGCCCTTACACTATAAATCCATACAGACAGCATATTATTTCCTACAACCTGTATGGTTTCTGGTATATAGACAGGTAAAGTTGAGACACTGAGAGTTTTACTTTGATTTGTATAAATTATTTTTGCCTCTTGTACCTAGTTTTTGTTATTGTATAACAGGTGATATTATAAAAAAATGTGGGTCAAATCGGAGTCCCGCTCCTCCAGCAGAAAATTAAATGTCAGCAGCTACACATACTGTAGCTGCTGACTTTTTATATTAGGACACTTACCCATCCTGGAATCCAGCAATGTCGGCACCCCAGCCAATGTTTCCATCGGCTCTTGCTGCCATTGCCTGTAAGGGAAACCGGCTGTGCTTTCTGAATGGCCCGGCTGTGGGGGAAGGAGGAGGTGAGCCGAACTTCTGAGTGATCTCGCCGCTGTACCCGGGGGGGGGGGGGCAGATAAGCGGAGCTTCCACTTTTGAATTAGGTAAGCTACATTTTTTGTTACAATTTTCTGACCAAAACTTCATTACCCAAACTAAATTTTGCATATTGTAGGTGTGTGTGTGTGTATGTATTTTTTTTTTTTGATATTTTAATTAGTTATATTTAAAGTGAATTTAAACTCAAGAGCAAAAAAATGTAATATAGTGAGGATTACCAGTCTTTGACTATGGTAGCTTCATTAGCTTTTTCAGCTTTTTCAGTCTTATTTTCTTTTTTTTAGCTGGTGGTCTTGCTAGTAACACACTTTCTGTTCTAAGGTGCAAATGCTTACTGTATCTATGGAGGGGAATTCTCCCCACTAGGCTATTGTATTCTGACAGCGGGAGACATCCCTGCCATCAGAATATGGTTTCTACAGAATATGGCTGCAGCTTGCAACACTGATCAAGTTTGGACAATCCAACAGGAAATTTGACCTAGGGACATATATCTGTTTCTTTCTGCTGTTTCGCTCCTTTGTGATCAGCATGATAACTTCTGACAAGTTCTCTGAGACAGGAGATAAAACCAGCCTGAAATGTGTTTCCTGGGTGGTAGCTATAAACAGATTAGCAGAGAGTTTGTCTTGTCACGGCACAGCTCTGAAAGTATCTTCGTTCTTCTGCCTATGTTGAGTCTGGGTGTGTGCCTTTCCTCCAATCAGCTGTCACACAGTGTATGTCAAGGCTACACTCCTGCTGAATGAGGAAGTCAAAATTCTAACGCAATGTAAGAATTCTAAAGAATATAGCAAGCTGAAGACAGCAGATATGCATGTAAAACTTATGTAGGTAGATTTGTTTAATCTCTGTGTATTATCTGAAGCTGTTCACTTCACTGGGTATAGAAGAGGGCTTACATCCACTTTAAGACAGGAAGACTATAGGACTTAAGGACCCTCTCTCCTGTTCTTTGTCGCAGAAAATGCTGGGAACAATGCTAACTGATAAGAGTGCAGTACAGGCAGAGAACACATGAAGTTGTCAGCTCATTAAACAGACCAAAGGGAAGAAAATAAGAGAGATTTTTTTTGTGTTTTGAGACATTTTAACTATTGATTGCATGCATTTCCTGAGAACTTGTATTTTGTCTTGGAACCAGTTTATATGGTTCAGTGTGACATGAATTGGAGTTTTAAGGGTGTCTTTAGCTTACTACCTTTGCTGTTTGTAATTTTCCACTTGTTTCCTGTTTTACATGTTCTTCCCTTTTCTATGCTGACTAGCAAAAACATCTTCCTTTATTGCTTCCTTCTTTCCATATTTTTCCTCAATCGGCAGGCTAAGCTCTTACTTTTCAATGGTTTTGATTTCTGATTCCAGATATGAAAAGGTTAATAAAGCAGCGGATGACTGGTTCCTAATTTAAAATGTAGAATTTCTGTGGGGGACATTTATTTTATACACAAGTGTGTATACACCTTGTAGTTTTTATGAATGAATGAATGATTTGTATAGCGCTGCAAATGCGAACTGAATCACCTCAAGGTGCTTGGTCTGTCCTTTGTTGTCTTGCTTTATTAGAAGAGGTGGGTCTTGAGTTTTTTCCTGAAGGCCCGATGGTTTTCTTCTAAGCGGATGTTTCTTCTAAGCGGTCCTTGTACTGCAAATCTTCATTCTCTCTTAGATTTGTAGCGGTCTTTGGGGATGAGAAGGCGGTTTTGGTTTGTTGATCGAAGGCTGTGATTTGGTATGTATTTTTTTATTTTCTCACATAGGTATTGAGGAGCGTTTCCATGTGTACATTTGTGGGTGAGGCTGAGGGTCTTGAATGTGATCCTATCTTTTACCTTGAGCCAATGGACGGTCCTCAGGGATGGGGAGATGGATTCCCAGGGTTTCTTTCCGGTGACTAGTCTTATGTTGTATTATGTACAGTATGTTTAATGATGAAGAAGCCTTCTGTATAAATGCTCCTCTCAGAATGTGGGCAGAGAGCCATTTCTTAGACTGCAAACTTGGTTTGTTTTTTGCAAAATAAAAAGAACAGTTTGAAGTTACTGCTTCAGTGTACATCCATTAATGGTCACACTCTAGTACTGACTTAATTTTCTTCTCTCATCAATAAATACATTGTAGTACCATAATCCTTGAAAATGAACTATTACTTACAAAATACTGCAATCATTGAAAATTTGCACGTGGCAAGCACAAATGACCTGCTTTCCAAAACATTTACTGAATTGCAATCAGACAAGCTACATGGGCTGTGTTTTTCTAATTCTATCTCAAAGTGTTTACAACTTCCAAATCAGCATTTATGATGGTCAGTTCACATAATTGTCAGGTTGAACAGAAAGAAATGGTTTATTAGTATAACCATGCCTGTGGCTCTTTGGCTGGCTATAGATGAGTAATAAAAAATAAGTTCAGTTTGCAATTTGCGATTTTCCAATCCAAAACCTGCCCTATTACAGCAAATGTTTGTCCCGCAAGTCAGAAATTCTACAAAATATATTACTAGACTTTTAAGGGCTCTTTTGTAACCGTAGTCAATATTGTTGAACAAAAATGTACATCATGGTTTTTTTTAAGCTTTTAGTGATGTTGGGCAAGAAATCGAATGTTGAATGTGTTTTACACCATACAGGATTGTCATTTATAGGAAAACTCAAAACCACTTTAGGCAAGGATATCACTAATGGGATCTAAGAAGAGAGGCAGGACAATGCAGAATCTCTTCCTCACTCTCCTTCTCTGATGCATCATACTCAGGTTTTTTTTTCAGCTGGAACTTGGTGGAACTCAGTTCCACCACCTCCAGCTCAGGACTTCTGCTCCCTGCACACCCCACTATCTTTCTGTGGCAGCCAAGCTGTCACTTGTAAACACAGAAGCTGGACTTCTGTGTTTACAAGTGACAGCTTGGCTCCCTCAGATCTGATCTCCTGAGTGGCTCCCACACTGAGTGCAGGATGGGGAGAAGGGGGATGCAGGTGCCCGGGGTGTGTGCAGGGCATGGTTGAGTTCCTGCCCCTATTATCTGAGAAAAAAAGCCCTGCTCATACTCATTTCCCTGGTGTGGTCCTCTCAATATGATGGCCACTCCATCAGATTCAATATTACTTCTCCACCCAAGGTCTTTCTCCATGTTTTATCGATCATGATATCATCCAAATCACCATTGATGGAGTACAAACCTGAATCAGGTGAACCTTTTGACCTATGTGAAGTCTACCCATTCTTTTTTTTAATAGGTTTTACAGCTACCGATGTTACGTCTGAAATATACAGCACTGTGGAAAATGCCTCCTCCAAAACATATATGTGAGAGGAGGGTTTGCCCTCTAAGATTTGGCACATTTTAAATGACTGCATGCCCTGAGGAGGAACATGATCAGTTCCATCTCATAGTGTCAGTCAGGTCTTGTATTTCACATAACGACATTATGACAGTTCCCTTTTTCTCCCCTCCCGCCCCCCCCCCCCCCTTTCCTCTTTGTATGACTAGTTTTTTAGGCTATCTTCCTTACACCTGTTTCTCGAGCTGTGTTTCTATTTACTTGTTCCAACCCTACAACGCGTGGGCTTCTAACGGGTGATTTCAATGTAGTACCTCCAGGAGTCCCTAAAGTCGTTCCACTCAGACCAGTTGTAGTGCGGTGCCCCAATTTCCCTTTGACCTCCTATCTGATGGGTGGAACTGTCTAGTCTTTGAATCCCATTTACCCTGAGAATCCAATCACGTGTCGTCGGGGCCTCAGGCTTTCTCCACTTCGCCGGGATTAGATTTTTTGCTTCATTTAAGAAGGTAGGTATAAGGGATGAGATATATTGTTTCCCTGGCGTCCCTGTCTCGTGAAAGAGGACCGCCCAGGGATCTTCAGGTATCTGTATTTTAGTAATAATATAGATTAATTCTAGTATTTCTCTCCAGTATTTTACTATTACCGGACACCCCCACCAAATATGGGCCGCCGTTCCCTTCTCCTTGCATCCCCGCCAGCAATCTGAGGCTACGTTCCCCTGGATTTTGCTAGTTCTATCAGGGGTAAGATACCACCTGGCTAGGCATTTGTAATTTGTTTCAACTGATTTGATTGGGAATGAAGCGCTGTGTGTGATTTTAAATATTTTCCCTAAGTTGTGATATGTGCTCTGTGAACCTAATTCTTCCTCCCATTTTGTAACGTATGGAGGTACACTCATATCCCCCTCGTTTATTAAAATTTTGTAGATCTTAGATATTATGTTCTTAAGTGATTCCCGTACGCATAGAATCTCCAGGCTATTCAAGTCGTCCATACCGCGTAAAGGTTGCGGGAGGCTCCTTGCAAAATGTTTTAACTGGATGTACCTCCATAGGTTAACGTGCATTAGCTCCGTGTTTTGACTCATTTCGAGTAGTGTGCGGATTTCCCCGTTTTGTTTTAATATATCTTTTAATCGTGCCCCTTCTTGTTTTATCCAATTCCCTCCTACGTCCCCCCTACCCGGTGGAAATAGTGAATTATTTTTTAAGGCTATTAAGGGTGAATTATATTTCCATTTCTGTTTTTTGAATACCTTATCCCAATTCTCTAGTGTTACCCGTGTTATTTCATGTGTGTTGGTCCCCAAAGTGCGGGCTTTTGGTGGGTTCCATAATTCGTGTCCTAAGTGAGTGCTACTAACTGTATTCTCTAAGCTATTCCATCTCTTATCCCCATCCTTCACCCAAACTATTGCTCTAGATAATGTTATTGCCATGAAGGTTTTTTCAAAGTCCGGGATGGCTAGCCCCCCCTTTTTTTTTTCTCTAGATAGGATCTTCGCTGAGATACGCGGTTTTTTGTTTGCCCATATGAACCGTGAAATAATTTGCTTCAGAGTATTGAAGAATGTCATGGGTAAGGCCAGAGGTAACATCTGGAACTTATAATTTATTTTAGGGGCTACTATCATTTTAATTGCGTTGATACGGCCCACCCAAGAGAGTGGCCGTGCTCCCAAGCGGAGGGTTTCTTTTTTAATCTCATTCAAGAGGGGGATATAGTTTAATAAATACATTTTTTTTGTTGTGTCGGCTAAAGTTATCCCCAAGTATTTAATGTTATCCCGCCAGGGAAACTTAAATTCTTTTGATAGCCTGTCAACCTCGTTCTTATTGATATTAATATTTAATATTTCCGATTTGTCAAGGTTGATTTTTAAATTTGAAATCCTGCCAAAGGCCATGAGCACCCTCAGCAGGTTGGGCAGTGTAATCCTGGGATTGGAAATAAAAAAAAGGATGTCGTCGGCGAAAGCCGTGATTTTATGTTCCTCGCCGCCCGCTCTAATCCCTGAGATATCACCACATTCATGGATTCTGCATAGCAAGGGTTCTAGCGATAGTACGAACAGGAGTGGCGAAAGCGGACACCCCTGTCTCGTACCGTTCTTCATCATAAAGACTTCGGAGTGTATGCCATTTACCCTAACTGACGCCTGCGGCTGCTGGTAAAGGGAACCAATCCACTCTAGTATTTTTGGTCCAAACCCCATTGCCCCCAACGTTCTCATCATATGTCCCCAGTCTACTCTGTCGAACGCTTTTTCGGCGTCGATCGACATAAGCAGACTGGGGACCCTACCCGTCCTCGCAACCTCCAGGAGCAACACAGCTCGGACCCCATTGTCTCGTCCCTCCCTCCCCGTTACAAACCCGGCCTGGTCTGCATGCACCAATTTTACAATCTTCTCTTTAAGCCTATTGGCTAATACTTTGGCAAATAATTTAGTGTCAGTGTTTAAAAGCGCGATAGGGCGGTAGCTAGAACAAAGGGTCCTATCTTTGCCTTCTTTATATATTAATGTGACCGAGGCCAAAAGGGCTTCTCTACCCAACGAGGACCCCTTCCCCAAATTATTCCAAAGGTGGCACAGTTTTGGGACTAAGATATCTTTAAACTTTTTATAATATGTTATGGAAAAACCGTCAGGGCCCGGACTCTTCCCCACGGGGGAGCTGTCAAGGGCCCTAATGATTTCCCCCTCTGTGATGTCCTCCTCCAGCTCCAACCTATCTTCCTGAGAGAGAGTAGTCAGGACGCCCTTCCCAAGAAACTCCTCATTCTCCCCTGTCCTGGGGTGGGTGTTGCCTCCTCCGTGTCTGACATCATACAGCTCTGCATAATAGGACTTAAATTCGTTTGCTATTTCTTTAGATGAGTTTACCACTCGTCCTGATTTATTCTGAATTTTATCTATATAATTCCTTTCTCTTTTTTTTTTTAACATATTTGCTAGGTATTTTCCACTCCTATTACTTCCCAGGTAACTCTCCCTTGATATCTTATAGAACCATTTTGAGGATTCCTGTTCCATGGCTGTTAGTATCTCCTCTCTTTTATTTAGCAGTCTGTGATAGATTTTTTGTTTATCATGAGCCGCCTTTTTGTGTTCCTGTTCAAGTTTGGCTAGTTCGTTCGAGAGCTCAACGAACCTGGTCAATTTTTCCTTTTTTTTCCCCGCTCCTATGGATATGAGGATCCCCCTCACATAGGCTTTATGGGCCTCCCAGATTACCGCTGGTGATACATCTCCTGTCTCGTTATTACAGAAAAAGAACTCAATTTCCCTTTTGATTATTTCTGATGTATCCGCTTCCGCAATAAGCTTGTCGTTTAGCCGCCAAGCATAGGGTTGTCTCTGGGGATCGGGGACCCCCATCTCCATCGAGACTGGGGCATGGTCCGAGATAGTTGTAACCTCAATCTTTGTTGTCTTTATGTGGTCCACAAGTCTGTGATCTATAATGAGGTAGTCCAACCGGGAATGAGTCCCATGCACTGGGGAAAAAAAAGTATAGTCTCTCTGTTTTGCGTGGCTTATACGCCAGGCATCTACCAGCTGAAGATCCCTCATTTTGTTTTTCAATTTTTTTATCTGCGTTTTATTTGGGGACATTACCTGAGAAGTAGTGTCCTGAGTAGGATCGAGGCAAAGATTGAGGTCCCCCCCAATGACCACCCCCCCCTCCTGAAACTTTTTTAGTCGACCCAGTATCTGATCAAAGAACTGGAATGGGTTTTTGTTGGGGGAGTAGACATTAACTAAAGTATAAAGCTTTTCACCTATGTTTCCCTTAAGGAACAAAAAACGTCCCTCAGGATCCACCTGCCTATCTATCAGTTTGAATCTTATGCTTCCCGCAAATCCAATGGCCACCCCTTTAGCTCCCCTAGTGGGTGAATCAGAATAGAACCATACGGGGAAATCCCTAGTATTGATCTTAATGTTGTTCTCATGGGTGAGGTGCGTCTCCTGTAGGAAAACTATATCCGCTTGGAGCCTCTGGAGTTCTCTTAATATTTTAAACCTTTTCGCCCCCGCATTCAGGCCCCTTACGTTGTATGTCAGGAACTTGATTCCCTGCTTAACCATTTTCTAAACAGAAGTTCTGAAAAAACCTTTTATTGTTACCTAAAAACCTTTTGAAGAGTCTAACCAAGAGGTTCCCTCCCCCCCCTTCTCCCCCCCCCCCTTCCTCTACCCCCACCCCCCCACCCCCTCCCCCCCCCGGCCAACTTGTGGCCATCTGCAAACTTTGGGGCGTTTGCATTGGAAACCCCCCCTGTCTGCCTTCTAAGCTATTTCTCATTGTGAGCTATGGAATTGTTTTTCTTTTTTTATGGGTATGGAACAAAATTAGAGGTAGCCCCCCTCCCCCCCTACGCCTCTGGTATCACCCGCAGGTACCTCTCCGTCCCCACCAAACCCCGCCACCCCCCTTTTTTCTTTAATTTTAAATGGTTTATTCTTTCCTCATAAGACTGACTCTGCCCTGTTCAAGCAAGCATGGGCAGGAATGGTAAGACATACTGTAAAAGTGACCATATCCATGGACAACGGATCCATTGGATTGGGGTGGCCTTCTCTGTTGCATATGTCATGTCAGAGAGGGCATTCAGTGCAATGAAGGGTGGTTTGTGACCAAGGAAAATTGTACCTAGATCACAGGAGGAACAAACACCAAATGCAGATTTTATTGATAATGTCAATACATTTTAGATACAGTTAACTGAGAGAAGACATCATTTTTTGGTATATGGGTATATGCCATGGGTTGTGGTGCACCTGGGATGAGGGTGTAAGGTGTTTTCAGTGCATTTTAATGTTTTTTAATGGATACAGGGAGGTACTATCAAAAGGAGCCACCTCTTGAGCAGACTGTCAGTAACAATTGCTTTACCCCAAGCCTCCCGAAGCTAAAAATTATAATTAAAAAAATGTAAATGGCCCCAAATAATAGAAAAAGTAGTTAAGGCATTGATAATTGAAGAGCTATCTATCAATATTAGTCCTTAAACATATTTTTAGATGTACTGATCTGCGCACATAGGAATGTATAAGAAAATTTCTCTCCAGGACTGAAATTTTAAGTTTTATGTATATGTGGTAGAAAAGAATAAAGGACTTTTAAGGTACCTGAAAGAGACATAAAGAGCATACAGTATAATAAATATGGTACTTTGTATTTAGACAATCAAAATTGCTACAAGACTTACACATAGTAAAATACTACACCACCATCAGGGCAGCCACCAGAATTTTTTTGGCCCCTTAAACAGCTTTAGGCCTGGGCCCCCCCTGGTCTGACCATCAACATTCCCCAGGGCCTGTCCATGAATCCGCCCACTGGCCACCCTACCGGTATGCACTCAGCCCCCCTCCCACCTGTTCTCACTCAGCCCCTCCTTAAACTTGTATGCATTGATTTCCTCCCTAACCCCTGTACACACTCAGTCCCCCCTCACAATTGTACACACTCAGCCCCCTTCACACTTGTATGCACTCAGCCCCCCGCACACCTGTACACACCCAGTCCCCCCTCACACCTGTACACACCCAGTCCCCCCTCACACATGTACGCACTCAACCCCCTCTCACACCTGTATGCGGTCAGCCCCCTCGCAAACATGTACGCACTCAGGCCCCTCCCAACTGTACACACACAGCCCCCTTAACACCTGTACGTACTCAGCCCCCTCACACCTGTATGCACTCAGCCCACCACACCTTTACACACACAGCCCCCTCACACCAGTAAACACTCAGCCCCCTCACACCTGTATGCATTCCTCCCCCTCAGAGCTGTACACACACAGCCCCCCGACACCTGTATGTACTCAGCCCCTCTCACACCTGTTCTCACTCAGCCCCCCACACCTGTATGCACTCAGCCCCCCCTCACACCTGTACACACCCAGTCCCCCTCACACCTATATGCACTCAGCCCCCTCTCACACCTGAAGGAGGCAGCAGAAATACCGGGGGTGTGAAGCCAGACCCGGACAGTGTTTCCCTAAAAATTGAATTATTTGCACGCCCACATAACGCATAAACACTTTTTGGTCTAGGTTTGATAAATGTAAACCCAACCACTAAAACCTAATATAAGCTTTAATAAGGTAATATCACTTGTGAAGTCTTTTTTTTATTTTAATTGCTAGCTTTTATAAAAATTACAGCTGGTGATAGTGTTATAAAGGGCCTTGATTGGGTACTTGGTGTTTATAGGGTGACAACACTCTTCCTTTGTCGCTAATAATCTCCTGCTTATAAATCATCCAAGGCATATGTTTTCCAAAGGTAACTAAGCATCTGTGCTTATGCACATAGCCCAGGCATATTTCACTGGTGTTACCATTTAAAGTGGACCTTCCAATAAAATGGAAAGCCTGCTATATTAAAAGCTCTCCACTAGGGATGGGTGAACTATTCGGTCCGAGCATAAGTTCGGGCCGAACTTTGGTTGTTCGGATGTTCTGCGAACACCGAACAATATGCAGTGTTTGGGGCAACATCTTTAAAGTCTATAGGACACTAACACGAAAAATCAAAAGTGCTAATTTTAAAGGCTTATATGCAAGTTATTGTTATAAAAAGTGTTTGGGGACCTGGGTCCTGCCCCAGGGGACATGTATCGATGCACATTTTTGTAGGGTCTCGGCAATATTGATTAAACTCTGGTTTGAATATTATGGGGAAGCCCAAAACAAAAATTAAAAAATAATTGCGTGGGGGTCCCCCCAAAATCCATACCAGACCCTTATCCAAGCGTGCAAGCTGCAGGAAAAGAGGGGGGATGAGAGAGCACCCCTCCTCCTGAACCGTACCAGGCCACATGCCCTCAACATGGGGAGGGTGCTTTGGGGTCTGACTCCAAAGCACCTTGTCCCCATATTGATGGGGACAAGGGCCTCATCCCCACAACCCTTGCCCGGTGGTTGTGGGGGTATGCGGGTAGGGGGCTTATCGGAATCTGGACAAGGGGACAATTTTAGGGGCACAATGTACCTTATTACCAATTCACATGGGGGGCAGGATCTGGGGTCCCCTTGTTAAAGGGGGCTTCCAGAATCCGATAAGCCCTTCACCCACAGACCCCCACAACCACCGGACAAGGGTTGGGGGGATGAGGCCCTTGTCCCCAACAACATGGGGACAAGGTGCTTTGGGGTCAGACCTAAAGGGCCTTTTTTTTAATTTTGGTTTGGGGGTTCCCCTTAATATTCATACCAGACCCAAAGGTCCTGGTAATGGACTGGGGGGGGACCTATGCCGTTTTTTTAGATGAGTTTTATCTATATTGCCGACAATTCATTACAGCTGTGATCAGTTTTAAATTACTTTTTTTTAACTTACTGTTCTAAACACGGGGGAAATGTGCCACTTTACAGGCATACTATAGACACCCCCCAGGCACAATATTTAAAGGAATATTTCATTTTTATTGTTTCACTTTAAGCATTAAAAAAATCACTGCTCCTGAAAAAACGTTTTAAAAAATATATCTGCATTCATACATGTCCCCTGGGGCAGGACCCAGGTCCCTAAACACTTTTTATGACAATAACTTGCATATAAGCCTTTAAAATTAGCACTTTTGATTTTTCATGATCGTGTCCCATAGACGGTGTTCGTGTGTTCTTGTGAATGTTTTGTATGTTCTGGTGCGAGTCCTACTTCCTAATAGGCTTCTAATTCTTTTACTTTTGTAAACTTTGTTATGATACATAGGCAGAAAAAATATTGTTTCAAAGCAAATGTTTGCTGCACTATTCTTATTCTTTTGTATATTAAATATGCCCTGTAATTGAATTACATTTTAAAGTAAATAAAAATGCCAAGCCACAGATCATCAACCTTTTTTGCAGGAAATTAATATCTCTAATTTTGCTCTTTGTAAATCTTTTTTCTTCAGGGTCGCATAACAGGATTAACTGGGATTATGGAGTTTAGGGAAGATGGCTCCAATCCACATGTACAATTTGAAATTCTTGGAACAAGCTACAGTGAGACGTTTGGCAAAGATGTGCGGCGGGTAAATACTATTATTTGTTTACTTTAGGTAAAAGGGGGTTTTTACGTAATTCAAGTAGTGTTTCTGGAAACTTGAATCGTTAATCATTGTTATGAGAAATAGTAGAACAAAAGGCCAACTGGACATTTTTTTATTTAGGAATGATTGAAAAAAATGAAAATATGTTAACTGTGTCGGGGTTCATTTAAATATACTGTACACTGCAGACAAAAGTGAAAATTAAGCCATGAAATACATACTGAGCACAATTTGAGGCTTCTGTCTCTTCCAGATTTAGCTTGGGGATTTTGGATCCCCCATTTCTTATAATCACCTTATTAATAATCTGATGTTTCCCACCATTTTCATGAGAGGGTGGTTCCTGAAGCTTGTGCCAATTAGATTTCTTAAAAACGTTTCTTTAACATTGTTATTGTATATGAGTGAAACAGGAAAGAGCATGTAATGGGTGTGAGTTTCACAAGTCACCAGATTGAGGGAAGAAAATTGAGATGGACTGTGTCTGGATCAAAAATTCGTCACATTCCCTGTACACATTTCAAGAATTATTATTCCATTTTGACTACAGTCTACCTTTAATATTAGCATCTCACTATTGCAGGCTTAATAAAATAAATATATTATAATAAAGTGCATAACTAGAATTACCCTTGAATAAAAGCACATGTCAAAACAATTATTAGATTCAGAGATTTAGACTCCTAAATTGTATGCACAGATCTGTATACAGAAAGTTTTGCTGTAAAAGTTTGAGCTTGTCCCACCTCCCACCACCTACTGGGCTTCCCTGTTGTTCGTTTAGCATGATTGGTGATCTATAAAGTGCTTCAGTGTAAAATGTGGGTTGGGTCATGGAAGACATGTATCAATAAAAGCTATACCTATAGTTTCAGCTGCCTATATTTATTAAAGCTATGTATCATTTCAATATATTGTATTTGTTGAGTTTAACCTCTGTTAATACATTTTGTTTATAATTTTTTTTGTTAACATTGAACATTTTTTGTAATGGGGTTCCTTTAAAGAAAATCCCAGGGAAAATGCAGCTGCACATTGTTTATGAAAAACTTTTTAATTGAATTAAAATCTTGTTTGCAACTTTTAAAAAGATTATATATTTTGTTTAAGTTTATTAAAAACTGTCTTTATGGCTCCTTCCTTGTGGGTCTAATCCAGTTATTAATAAGCTCATAGTAAAGGTAGCAAGGTATAGTAAGGGTTTTTTAAGGTAGCCTCCGTGAATGCCTGGTATTCATTGACCTTTAATGTAAGGATTTTGAGAGATTTATGGGATGGTAGCACATAGGAGTTGTTTAACTGTCATCTAACAAAAAAAATGCAGCTACCTATATTAAGTCTAAATATATATATATTTTTTTAACATACAGCCTTAAAAATACACAAATGTAAACTATGTCCGTTTTAGTATGTACCATAAAATGTTTTATATTTACCCTTGAGAGAAGGTAAAATAACTAAAGGCAAATTTGTTCAGTGCATACTGGATATTGTTTTTTTCAGGTGATAGATATAATCATAGTTTAAAATAAATGCTTACCTTGACAGAATTATAAAAGCAATAACTACCTTTGATAATATGTAAAGGTTCAATATATTTTCAGTTTCCTCTTTTCCTATCTTCCACCTTGTTTTACAGCAGAAACATTAAAAATATGTTATGAATCATGTACAGACATTGAGATATTTATACAGAAAGGGGATATGGACCAGGAAACACATTTGAAGTTTGAAGTGTTATAGTAATTGGTGATAATGAATGAACACAATCTGCAATTCAGAAATGTTTTTGAAATTGAATATTTGCATGAATATCCTGTCTGAACTCTGGGGACTCATCTATTTGGAAACTTGTGTTGGGTCCTTACCATCCTTCGGGGTAACAGCTATATGGGCTTCTAACAATCTACTTGGGGAGGTTTGAGGGTTGGCAAGGGTGTTGAATGTCATTATCATGATAGGTGATAAGACATCTAGGAAGCATTTATAATATTGAATTGGGAATCCATCAGGTCCGGGACTTTTCCCTACTTTCATTTGTGTTATAGCTGTGTTTAGTTCCTCCACAGAGAGAGGGCTTTTCAAGTCTTCGGCCTGTTGGGTGGTAATTGGCTTGGGGCAATATTGGGCTAGAAAACTCTGTAGCTGGGATTCTGGGGGATTGGAGTCTGGCTGGTCATGTAATAGGTTATAAAGTTTGGAATAAAACGTTTCGAATTGCTTGGCTATATCCTAATTTTTGGAGAAAAGCGTGCCTTGTTTGTCCCGTATGTGGTGGATCGCGAAAAAGAATTTGCCCGCCTGTATCGCGCGTGCCATTAATCTTCCACTTTTGTTGCCGTGTTCATAGAACACTTTTTGTCTGAGTATATAGCGTCTTCTAGCATGTTTCCCTAATTCATCTAGCAGTGCGTGGGTTAAGTCCTGCAGTGCAGCTTGTGAGGATGATTGTTTATGGGAGATTTTTAACCTTTTAATTTTATAGATCAATATTTGATCTGTTCCTGTTGAGTATTTTTTGCTTTCGTAGCTAGGGATATAGGTTCCCCCTTATGACATACTTGTGGGCTTCCCATACCATGATGGATGTAATGTCTTGGGTGGAGTTATCTGTGAAGTATAATTGGATTCAGAAGCTTATCTGCTGTAATGTGGCTGGATCTTTTAGTAAGGAAGGGTTCAGTCACCAATATTTGGTCGTAAGTGTCGATTCAGTAAGTGTCATGGTTAAAGTAATGGGGTGGTGATCGGAGAGGTACCTTGGTTCTATTGAGGCTTGTGTGAGGAGTGATAGGTCTGTTTTAGTGAGGAAAAAATTATCTATTCTAGAGTATTTTTAGTGTGGTGGTGAGTAAAAGGTATAATCGTTGTCATTTGGAAACATGGTACGCCAGGTGTCGTGTAGTGATAGTTTCTGTAGTTGCAATTTGATTTGGCTAAGTGCGCGGTACGAAAGCGTAGTTGTGCCTGAGGAAGTATCCACTGTTGGATTTAGTGGGACATTAAAGTCTCCACCCAGCAAAACCATACCCTCCTGAAATGAAGACAGTATATCACACTTCTTCCTAAAGAAGGAGACTTGGTGTGTGTTAGGGCAGTACATATTAGCTTATGTGATAGGCTTGGATGCAAAGATGCCTTAATAAAGGTGTATCTGCCTTTCAGGTCCACCAGCGGGACAGCTGGAAGTCAACGTGTTTGGATATGAGAATGGATACCCCTTTGGTCTTGGAATTTGGGTTTGTGGCATGTATTGCCGTTCGGTATACATGGTTAGCTTAGGTACTGCATCCGATCGGAAATGTGTTTCCTGGAATAGTAGGAGGTAATGGGCCTTGTGCTTAGTCAGTGCCGATAGTACCTGTGACCTTTTTCTGGGAGGTTCAGGTCTTTTTCGTTGAGTGAAATACAAGGTCAGTTGTTTTTTGATTGTCGGTTCTGTCTGCATAGTGTATTATGTTAAATAACATTGCAGTGGTATCTGGGTATTCTTAACTTCAGTATAGTTGCCTGAATAGCGTTTGGGGGGTGTTATAACTGTATCAGATGGGTGGTCAAGAGGGAGAGTGGCCCCAGGTAGAAACTAGGTGTTTCAGGGGTGGAGGGGAGGGTGAAGGGAGTGTATGGGGGGGGGAGTGTGGAGGTAAAAGATTCACCGGGGAGCTTTTATTTATTTATTTTTTTAAAAGAGGGGGCATGAAAACAATATAGTATTGGGCTACCCAAATTATGTGTATAGGAAAATACCAGGGGTGGACGTAGATAATCTATTCCGGGCGGCACAGTGGTGTAGTGGTTAGCACTCTCACCTAGCAGTAAGAAGGGTCGCTGGTTCGAATCCCAACCATGACACTTCCTGCCTGGAGTTTGCATGTTCTCCCTGTGCCTGCGTGGGTTTCCTCCGGGTACTCCGGTTTCCTCCCACAATCCAAAGACATGCAGGTAGGTTATTTGGCTTCTGTCTAAAAATTGGCCCTAGTATATGAATGGGGACCTTAGATTGTGGGCTCCTTGAGGGTAGGGACTGATGTGAGTGTGCAATGTACAGATATGGGGACAATTGTAGACACTCGCTCAGGTTGAACTGGATGGACTGATGTCTTTATTCAACCTTACTAACTATGAAACTATAACTATGAAACTATTCCACCTATTGTGGAATATCTGCAGTGTCAGCCAGTGCCCAGAAGGACTACTGAGTGAGGACAGTGGAGTCAAGGGAATCCGGTGTCACTGCACAGAAGAGAACAAGAGGGATAAACAGATAAGGCATGGGATATAAGAGGAGGGTTCAAGTTTCTGGGTGACCCTGAGAGTTAGACAATTGCTGGGATACAAACAACGTCAGTCAGTCTATTTTTAAAGTAGTTTCCTAACCCGTGTTACATTGCGTTAAACTAGAGATAATCAGTATGGTAACAGACAAATAAACAAGTAAAATATAGAAAATAAAACCTAGAAACAACCCTACAACTCTGCTCAGCCTCATGGGCTGGACGTAAACCTTTAGGAATATGCCTGTGAATAGATCATATAGCCTCTTGGTGTTTCAAGGGGACTGTTGCGGTGCGTTAGGTTCGTGTTTATGGGTATATGGGTAAGTATGTTTCTAGGTAGCAGTCACAGTGCAGGGTGGTGGCCTCTAAAACGTGGTTTAGTAACACTATGGTATAGCCCCAGCTAGCTCTCGCTCAGTGGTTCCCACAATAGAGATATGGACCAGAGTGCGAGGGCTGTAAAGGTGCCCAGTGTCTAAGGTCTATGTTAATCAGACAGGGCATGGATAAGTGTATTACTGGGGTTGGCAAATACAGGCTAATTTTGCAAGATCTTGGAGATATTGAGGCTGAGTAGTGGGGGGGGGGCAGAGGGAGTCATCAACGGCACCAAAACAAGAAAGGTCATATTGGGTAAGCCCCTGATGGGGATAGCAAAGCGGGGTGACCTAATCGTTTGTTCTAAGTATTTGTCAGTTGTCCCTGTTGGACGTGTTTACATAGTATGAGTGCCATCCTTTCCCCTCCCCCCTTTAGGAGCGTTGTAAAATGCCTACGCTGGGAAGACCTTTGCATCCTGCTAAGGGAATGTTAGATGAGGGCCAAGTTATTACGAGTTTGAGTACTGGATGTAATCAGTGGTAAGTATTGGTATGTAAATAGTTGGGTGGATGCATTAGTCTCCTGACCGGCTAAGGCCCAGCCCCTTCCCCATATGTTCTCGTAGGTTAGTCAATGAACATGGGTATAATGCAAGTAATATAGAATTAAAAAAGTGGAGTGGAGTGGAGGTAGCCTATATGACCAATGTCTCGTTTATCAGTGGTGGTTGCCTAGAGCTTTGGCCTGTAAGTGACAGTCCGCATTACCTGTGGTTATATTGCTATTAATGTATCAACATATTATATTATATTATCTTGGTTTCGAATAAAGCCACTTTATGGGGGGGGGCATTCATGTTACTATGTATATATGTGACATAAATCATTACAGAAATTCTTGTGCTGCCATAAAATGAAGTAAGAGAATAATGTGGAACCTCTGCAACCACCAAAGATCATGTACAATAGTGTAAAAGAGTATAAAAGTTGTGCGCAGCTCCTTTAAATATGCATAATTATTCAAACCCTAAATTAGTGACACACAATATGATATAACTCAAAACAATATATCTCTAAAATAATTTAAAGTGTTAGCGCCCAAACGAATGTGAAAACACAAAACATATGTGTACATATATTAAATTTAAAAATGTGTTGAATATAAGCACTCATATTGTGTGCTCTAAAACAGGGGTCTCCAAAGTACGGCCCGCGGGCCACATCCGGCCCGCCAGGCCATTTCTTCCGGCCCGCAGATGGAGTCCCTAGTCCACCTGTTAGTTGTGGAACCTGCGCTGCATATTTTCCCCCGGCAATATGCAGCGCAGGTCCCGCAATTCCTCCCGGCGTCTCACTGTGTTGGCTGCTGGGACCACGGGCATCCTAGCAGCCAATGAGATGTTTTAGTGCAGACCTGTTGCCACCTCCCTGCTCCCGCCTCCCGCCTTGCTGTTAATGAGTAACGAGTGTGTAATACCAGCGGGGCGGGAGTCGGGAGGTGCAGCAGGTCTGCACAGCCAGTGTAATATGCTGGTAAAGTACACATGCAAGGAGGGGGAATGTGAGATGGTTACACTCGTTCGGGGGGTGGGTTGAATGGCTCTGATGGGGACACAAATGTGGGGGGGCTGATGACTCTGATGGGGACACAAATTGGAGGGGGGGGGGGGGGGGGCGGATGACTAATGGGGACACACATGTGGGGGGGGGGTGATGACTCTGATGGGGACACACATGTGGGGGGGCTGATGACTCTGATGGGGACACAAATGTGGGGGGGCTGATGACTCTGATGGGGACACAAATTGGAGGGGGGGGGCTGATGACTCTGATGGGGACACATGTTGGGGGGGGGGCTGATGACTCTGATGGGGACACATGTTGGGGGGGGGGTGATGACTCTGATGGGGACACACATGTTGGGGGGGCTGATGACTCTGATGGGGAAACATGTTGGGGGGGGGGTGGTGATGACTCTGATGGGGACACATGTTGGGGGGGGGGGGGTGATGACTCTGATGGGGACACACATGTGGGGGGGCTGATGACTCTGATGGGGACACAAATTGGGGGGGCTGATGACTCTGATGGGGACACACAAGTGGGGGGTTGATGACTCTGATGGTGACAAATGTGGGGGGGTGATGACTCTGATGGTGACACAAATGTGGGGGGGGGGTGATGACTCTGATGGTGAGACAAATGTGGGGGGGGTGATGACTCTGGGGACACAAATTTTTTGGGGGGTGATAACTCTGATGGGGACACAAATATCTGGGGGGTCTGATGGCGACACAAATGTAGGAGGGGGCTGGTGGCTCTTATGGTGACACTAACATGTGAGGAGGGGGGGCTGATGGGGACACAAAATTGTAGGGGGCTGATGGCTCTAATAAGGACACAAATATGTGGAAGGGGAGGTGATGGCTCTGATGGAGACACAAATATGCAGGCAGGGGTGGGCTGTGATGGGGGCACAAATGTGCAGGGAGACTCTGATGAATGATGGGGACACAATGTGTGGGGGGGTTCTAATGGGGACACCGATTTGTGGGGATACCCTGATGAGTGATTGGGACACAGATGTATGGAGACACAGATGAATGGGGAGACTGATGGGGACACGGATAAATGGGGAGACTGATGGGGACACAGATGTATGGGGAGACTGATGGGGACACAGATGTATGGGGACACAGATGTATGGGGAGACTGATGGGGACACAGATGTATGGGGACACAGATGTATGGGGACACAGATGAATGGGGAGACTGATGGGGACACAGATGTATGGGGACACAGATGAATGGGGAGACTGATGGGGACACAGATGTATGGGGACACAGATGAATGGGGAGACTGATGGGGACACAGATGGGGACACAGATGTATGGGGACACAGATGTATGGGGACACAGATGTATGGGGACACAGATGTATGGGGACACAGATGTATGGGGAGACTGATGGGGACACAGATGTATGGGGACACAGATGTATGGGGACACAGATGTATGGGGACACAGATGTATGGGGACACAGATGTATGGGGACACAGATGTATGGGGACACAGATGAATGGGGAGACTGATGGGGACACAGATGTATGGGGACACAGATGTATGGGGACACAGATGTATGGGGACACAGATGTATGGGGACACAGATGTATGGGGACACAGATGAATGGGGAGACTGATGGGGACACAGATGTATGGGGACACAGATGAATGGGGAGACTGATGGGGACACAGATGTATGGGGACACAGATGTATGGGGAGACTGATGGGGACACAGATGTATGGGGACACAGATGTATGGGGACACAGATGTATGGGGAGACAGATGGGGACACAGATGTATGGGGACACAGATGTATGGGGAGACTGATGGGGACACAGATGTATGGGGACACAGATGTATGGGGACACAGATTGATGGGGAGACTGATGGGGACACGGATGTAAAGCCTCATGCACACTGGAAGTTTAGCCCAGCTGTATGATGCTCCAGCATTTAGGTGCCAGCAAAGAATACAGGAGCACCATCCAGTCCTGCTGTCAGCAGTAAGTAAAATTCTATTCTATTCTTCTACTGTGGATTTATTTATAAATGATTTTTCCGGCCCGCGAATGTGTGTAAAATATAGAATGTGGCCCTCGAAGTAAAAAGTTTGGAGACCCCTGCTCTAAAACATGCAAAAAACACTCTGGATGAAGTTAGCAACTATCGCCCGATATCACTCATTAACCACTTCAGCCCCGGACCAATTGGCAGCCAAAGGACCAGGCCCCTTTTTGCAATTCGGCACTGCGTCGCTTTAACTAACAATTGCGCGGTCATGCGACGTGGCTCCAAAACAAAATTGGCGTCCTTTTTTTCCCACAAATAGAGCTTTCTTTTGGTGGTATTTGATCGCCCCTGCGGTTTTTATTTTTTGCGCTATATAAACAAAAATAGAGCGACAATTTTGAAAAAAATGCAATATTTTTTACTTTTTGCTATAATAAATATCCCCAAAAAATATATAAAAAAACATTTTTTTTTCCTCAGTTTAGGCCGATACGTATTCTTCTACATATTTTTGGTAAAAAAAATCGCAATTAGCGATTATTGATTAGTTTGCGCAAAAGTTATAGCGTTTACAAAATAGGGGATAGTTTTATAGCATTTTTATTAATATTTTTTTTTTTATTAGTAATGGCGGCGATCAGCGATTTTTATTGTGACTGCGACATTTTGGCGGACACATCGGACATTTTTGACACATTTTTGGGACATTTGTCATTTATACAGAAATCAGTGCTATTTAAATAGCACTGATTCCTATGTAAATGACAGTTGTAGTTAGGGGGTTAACCACAAGGGGGGCGGGGAGGAGTCAGTGTGACGTGATGTGTTGTGTTTACTGTAGGGGGGCGTGGCTGTACGTCTGACGTCATTGATCGGCGTTCCCGATGACAGGGAACCGCCGATCACTGACAGTCAGTGTAGGAAGCGCGGGGAGAGGTTTGTTTACATAGACCTCTCCCCGTTCTTCCGCTCCGTAACCCGATCGCGGGATACCAGCGGCGATCGGGTCCGCTGGTCCCGCGGCCGGGGTCACGGAGCTCCCGACCGGGTCGCGAGCGCGCCGCTAGCGGCGCGCGCGCGACCCACGGGCAGGCACATGCACGATCACGTACAGGTACGCGATTCTGCCTGCCCGTGCCATTCTGTGACGTATATATGCAGTGGCCGGTCGGGAAGCGGTTAATAGTGATCTGAAAATATTGACCAAAATCCTAGCCAACCATTTCTCATCCTTAATCAGCAATTACATTCACAAAGATCAAGTTGGTTTCATTCCAGGCAGACAGGGTCCAGACCAAATTAGTAGGGCAATTGATATAGTATCCATACTCCAAACTAATTGGGAAGGGGGCCCTAAACAATCAGGCATGTTACTCTCATTGGATCTAAAAAAGTATTTGACTCTGTCTCCTGGCAGTATTTCTCTACCCTTCTAGAGCAATGGGGGTTTGGAGACAGATTCATGGGCTTAATTTGAGCTCTCTAATCTCAACCACAGGCACAAGTATGCCTCCAGGAATACTACTCCAATCCAATACACATTGCAAAAGGCACTAGGCAAGGATGCCCACTCTCACTGCTAATCTTTGCCCTGGCAATTGAAACCTTCGCTATCCCAATTCGTCAAAACCTGAATATAAAAGGAGTAACATGTGGCTCCCAAAATCACAAGTGTTGGCTTTAAGAGGACGAAATTCTATTATCCCTCACCTCCCCTATAACATCCCTTCCCAACTTATGCCAGACACTAGAAGAATTCTCCGATATATATCAGGACTTCAGGTGAACTTCTCCAAGTCCCAAGCTATGAATGTTTCCCTTCTGCAGAAATCATTCAAATTTGAATGGAATGAAACGTTCATTAAATATCTTGGAATTAACTTAACACCTTAGATGAAGTCCCTCTATAATAGCAATTACCCCCCTATGTTCCGTAAACTAGAATTAGATCTTAAGGCCTGGTCCAAACACAACCTATCCTGGATAGGTCGGATAAACTCCATAAAAAATGACACTACTTCCCAAACTGCTCTACTTGTTTCGCTCAATCCCCATTCTGATCAAAAGGGACCACATTTTATCCTTTCAAATCAAAATACTGAAATTCACATAGGGAAAGGGCGGATACAGAATCCCAAAAAGCACCTTGTACTGTCATAGGAAAAGGGAGGGCTTAGGCCTACCACAATTACTCCAATTCTATCTAGCAGCCAGACTAGCTCAGATTTCAAGAATATACTCAAGATTCGAAAAACCGGACTGGATCCAAATTGTAAGGCAAGCAGCACCTTCCCACACTTTGGACTTTTTGCTGTGGTGCCCCCCAAAAACCTTCCCTCCAATAATGGCACCAACCCTATCTCATGCCCTAGCCCCATGGGACTCTTTACGCTCGTCAACGGCCCTGACCTCAGCAAGCAAACCGCTGTCCCATTTATTTAATAACCCTGACTCCCCCACTGGCATAAACATATTAGCATTTAAATGGTGGTTGGACAAAGGACTGTACCGAATCAGACATTTCTACACTTCTTTGGGCCCTCTCTCAATCACTGTGTCAATAAGTTTTAATTTCCCACCACAGAACGCTTTAGATTTAGACAAATCTCACACTTTAGATTCACTGCATACGAACTCTGATGTGGACAGGCATTAATCAAACTGGAGGGATCTCGATCATTTACTCGTTACTGGTGCTTCCGGTCTCCAAATCCCCCTTCAGGACTGCCTGGGAGTCGGACCTCCGATTCAGCTGATACCTGGAGACCTAGCAGATGGCCTGCTTTAAATCCTTTGAGAGC
>CM053036.1:147386240-147622497 GCA_028564925.1 Lithobates sylvaticus | reverse complement strand
ATGAAAAAGCATTGATTACTGTATAAATGTGACTGGCAGGTAAGGGTTTAACCACTAGGCGGTGATCGAGGGGTTAATATGTTCCCTGGGAGTGATTCTAACTGTAGGGGGAGGGGATTGACAAGGGGAGGAGACCGATCAGTGTTTCTCTGTACTGAGAACACACCATCAGTCTCCTCTCCTCTGACAGGACCGTGGATCTGTGTGATTACATACACAGATCCACGGTCCTGCTGTGTTACCGGCCAATCGTGGGTGCCCGGCGGAAATCGTGGCTGCCGGGCATGCGCATCGAGTCCCCAGTAACACGGCAGGCGCACGCCCCCTGGTGGGCCGAAAAGGCGAGGGCGCCATATGATGCCATCCCACCACGAGAGCTGCACCGCCTGGCCGTCAATTGACAGCCGGCGGTCGGCAACCAGTTAAACATAAGTGTATACAACAGTAAAATATTATTTATTTTAAAATGATTATTATTTATTTTAAAATGATTATTATTTATTAGTTAAATATATCAATTGAATGCTTTAAGCCCATCTCTTCCTCAGATGAGGCTAGAATCCTATATTTAAAATGACCTTAATATAATTAATTTATTTACAAGATTTCCTACTTGTACAATAATTCACACTTTTTTTTATAAAAATCTGTAAAATAACATATCAAAGATGCAGTAACTACTTTCTGGTTATTACCCACAGCTCCTAACTTGCTTGCTAACTTGTTTGAAAATGCATTTTGTTGTACTATAATAATAAAATGATTCCTACACTGAAACAAGACAACATTGTCTATTTGTATGTGGTAAGTAGCAGATGCTGAGAATTTTATAGGGAGCACAATCCATCTTAATGAAAATGGTAGATACCACTATTTTAGCACACTTTTATGACTCTCTCTTCAATGTGAAATTGGTTATTTTGCTCTGTATTTACTCAATTCAAGCCTATTATTTCTCGTACCTGCCATCATTGTCTATATTTTGATACTTTTATTATAAATTAGCCCATTACCTTGGGGAGATTGTTCCTTTGTTCTTTCATTATTTTGTTTGTATGTTGTAATGCTTGAACGATTCCCATCCACTCTAAAACACACATCTCTCTTAGAAAAATAGGCTTTCCACGATTATTATTCAAAAAATATATTTTTTGTGATACCTACAGAGTTCAGGCTTTTGTAACAATAGCAAATACTTTTTGGCAATATTTTCCACCCTAATGGAAAGTTTAAAAAATGCATTAATAATATTTGAAGCTCTGCATTATTATTTTATTCCCAAAGACATTAGGGCTAAGAGCCTAAAATTATCATATTTCACTTGAAAAGCAGAATCATTACTTAAGCAGAAACAAGGCACTATCATGTTCGAAAATTTGCTTTAACCTGACAGCATACATCATGTATTCAGGTGGAATATGCTGAAAACTCATGTTCCGTCTGTCAAGGACCATAACAAGGTGCCAAATGAATATTAATGGTAGTTATTACTTCGGCATTTCATAAAAGCAACATACTGGCAAACAAGTGCAGATTATTTTCCCTGGTGAAAAATTTCCAGCTTGTTTGGAAAACAGTTCTTGTGTGGATAAGGATGGAGAAGTGATTTGTGTTGTGTTTTCTTTCTTTCTAACCTGAAAGTTGCATTGAAAAGTGGTTATTTTTAAAACGTAGTACTTTCATGGTAAAAATTATTTTACCAGATGCCTTGTTTGTGCTTGATACATGGGTTTTCAAGAGGTATCTAATAAGAAGCGGCTTTTCATACAACACAACCAAAGAGTAAACCTATTTTTTTCACACCGCTAATGAATCGGAATGAGGCCGAACTTGAGAATCTTCACCCAGAAAAGTGTAGTCATGTTCACTTTGAACATGCAATTATGTGCAGATGAAATAAATAAACAGGAATTTACTTTTTACATGATTGGATAATTGAAGAGGCTATTCACTCAGTTCATCGAGTGAATTTTTTTTAATCATATATTATTTATTGTAAAAGGTTTTTGTTTTCCCAAAAAACACATATACCATACCATAGGAAAACATCACAATACAGAACAAATCATATCCCCAAAACTAAAATATCATACTAAACTCAACCTACATATTTAAAATCTTACACATTCTAATCTATCCTAGCCCCATTTTTTTCAACTGTAACATTCCAAAGTTTGTATCATACCAGGTAACTGAAGCCATTTCATCTATATATTTTTAAACTGTGTTAAGAACTTTCCTATGCTGAAAAGTCAACTGTCCTAATTTCCAATTTAATATAATTGCCAATATCCGTTCCTCCACTGTGTATGGGTGAGGTGAAATCTTTATGTGTGCAATCAGTTTTCTAGCAGAAAACAATGTTAGGCACCTATCTCGCATTAACTTTATTTTCCCAAATCTCCAAATGCCCATAATACATAATATGGATTACACACATTTGTTTTACAAACAGCGTTAATATTTTGAACAACATCTTTCCAATGTCTTACTGTGTTACTAAACTCAGGACCCTACATTCACTATACTTGGTCTCATACAGTATACAGAACATGGAAATGCAATTCTTTTAGTAAATCTAAACTGCTAAATACCTTTTCTCGTCAGCAGTATATAGCAGTCTTGTGACTTCTATGGGTGTCTGGTTAAAGCTTGTAGGAGGAGTTTTCATTCTGCACTGACTGTCCTTTAAGGCTGCAGGACCCCTGACTTTGCAGGACCTCTATCTGGACAGTGCTGATCGGTCCTGTGCCGATCACATGCACCCTCCCAAGAAAAAAAAACTCTCTAACAATACACACCAAACTGAGCATGTGCAGCCTGTCCCCTGGCTCTGTATTATTCTGAAATATATTAGGGACAGCGGAAGAAGGAGAGGATCAGAGGAGACCAAATCAAACAGCCTTTTTGCACAATGCAGATGATTAACCGCTTAGGTTCCATAGTGAGTATAACTAGCATGCTTTACTGCATATACAGGCTGATTTTACTGTTGTGGGTTTAGTAACACTTTAACAACTTAGGACATCTCCAGGTGGGATATATGAAATTTTCCATAATCTTTTCACATCAAGTAAAATTATTACAATTCTGAAGGTCCTTCCTTTAAAGTGAATGGCGAGTCCTATATGTCCTATGGTGAGTAACTAAACTCAGTTACTCTCTGATTTTAAGACAAAGGGAATGGTCCTTTTAATCCCCGAAAATACATCCCGTAAACATTGCCTATGTTTTAAAACCATTACACTGTGCATTTTAGAGAATATATCAGTGGATGTTTATGGGTTAGTAGGTTGTATACAGATGAAATAATATCCTTTACCACTGGGATTTTAGGGAATCCTTTATAATATAATTGTTAAAATCTTAATATATCATATTGTTTCCAGAGGGCAAATCTCTCCAACGTTGCCACATCCTTATAAATATAGTGACTTAAAGGGGTGTAAAATAAGTAAATAATAATTCCCTAACCTTTGTTTAAATTGTATTCAACAATCAAAAAATAGAGGCACCACCTGGAAAATAAGAAAAAACTGAGCTCCTTTAATAAATCTAGCTTTCTCATGAATTTGTCAATGGAAATAGCAGGTGGGTGGCCTTATTTCAGCCCACATAACATTGCACCTTTTGTGGGTATATAAAATATCCATAGATTTTGGGTAGCTACAGTATACCACCCTTATCGGTGGGATCCTGTAATGTTTCCATATTTTTTTTCCTCACTGCCCACAAATAAGAGCACTCAATACTATTAAAAGCTTTAGCTGTATCTAAAGACCGTGTCACTCCACTTTGTAAATGTATTGTATTCTATTGTAATTTCATTTACTTTACTCTTGCTTTAATTTGTAAATTTAAAAAGTTACATTGTATTTTAGGGTCTGTTCATATATTAGACATAAAGCTTAATTAGTCAGGAATTCTAGTTTTGTGTATTACTTTAATCAAGTGATTTGCTAACACTTAGCTACTAATTTGACATCTTCTGTAAGCAAGGACATCAGTCAGTACAAATTTGGAGGCATTACATTTGTACCTGGTTTCAATATAGTCACCAATATTGTCTAGTAGATAGGAGGCTAGTAATACCCCGAGCTCAAAAGATGTGTTAAAAGTGTCTAATAATGATGGCAGAAGTTTTTGCTGGGGGGCTCTACACTGAAGGTTCTTGTTATCTCCTTCACTAAGGACCTACCTGTGGATGTTACAGATCTTAAGCAATAAACCCTAAAAGACATCCCCTAGATTCAGCCTGAATTGTGGGCGTGCATGGGACTGTGCTTGTGTGAATGGTGGCCTCTGTACTACTTTGGGAGAACCCATCTACATGTTTCTGGAAGGTTTTCCTTGGACTACTAGACAGATATCATCAACATCAGAACCCTCAAGATGCTTCTGACAATTGCATGGGGGGTTACCTTTTTACATGGGCTGCTCAGAAACATCAAGTTCTATCTGTGTTTAAGGAGGGATCTCTAGCAGAAGTAAAATTTAGTGCACCATGGAGAATTGATTAAAACCCAACCTTAAGGGGGCTTGGCCTGCTATGGAGCCAGATGGCAGTGTAATAACGGAGCTCCAGGCTATTCAGGGATACAGCAGCATATAGCGACCCACTGGGACACTTTTACGCCTGTTTTTTTTTGGGCGATCTGACTCCGGGACACCCTGGGACCATGACCAGAAAGAGGAAGGAGAATAAAAAGCAACAGCACCTGACGGATTTCTTCATCCACAAGCAGTATGGAGGTAGGCAAGATGGACCCAGATCATCCTCTACCCCGACAGCTAGAACACAGGCAAACATGCCTAAATCAGGCATCCTGTCACAAAATAGTGGCTCCCCTGACAGCCCACATTCCTATCCTCCTTCCCTGGCATCTGGCAGCCTGACTAAAGCCAAATTTCAGATGGATGGAGCCAGATGCAGCCCAGCAGTAAGCCTTGTCACTGATTCAGGGGATGATATGAGAGAGCTGCCTGAATCCATTGAATCATTCCCCACCATGAACCAGCCTGTTATAGATATGGTCCTAAAGGATATGCTTCTGTCCCTCAGAAGCACATTACAGGCTGACATGATGACATGCATGCATAGATTTAATAGTGAAATCCAAGCTGTGGAATCCAGAGTGTAGCACATAGAAAACAAAATGGGGGAATATGCCTCCGCCATTAATGACTTAGTGGCTTTAAATGAAGAGAAGGAGGGGGAAACAGAGCGTATTAAAGCTAAATTAGCTGATATTGAGGACAGGTCGAGAAGAAATACTAAAAAAAAAAGAGGGATCCCTGAATCCATTCAGCAATCAGACCTGCACTCATATGCCTCATCACTGTTTAAATCTCTCCTACCTGACCTCTCTGGTTTAGATGTCACTATTGACAGAATCCACCTTTTACCCAAACCAGTGTACTTATCAGAGCAGGTACCTAGAGATGTGATACTCCTTCTCCATGTTACTACCATGCTAAGGAGCAGCTTATGATGGTAATGTGCAAACAGGATGAACTCCCCTCACAATATCAAAATCTGCACTTTTATGCTGATTTATCTCAGTATACTTTGCAAAAAAGGAAAAACTTAAACACTGTCACCAAGGCACTCACAAACCACAGGATCAATTGAAGATGCGGCTACCCCACTAAAATAACCATCATGAGAGAGGGACGCACACATATTGTAGATTCTCTGGAGAAAGGCTTTCCCCTACTGAAAGAATGGAAGATGCTTCCCGAACACACAACTGACAGCAAAACCGTCAGGCCTGCGAGTCAGGTCAACCCTGACTGGAAGAAAGTCAGAAAGAAAAATGCCAAATCACATAATTAAACCCAGATGGGAATTGGAGATAACTTGAATCCCTGGAAGGAGATCCAGGAGAGCCCATGGGCTTGAACTCACCCCCTACTTAACTTGAGCAGCACAGTGCTGCCTACGGGTATTTTTTTACCCATCACTGTTTTGGGAATTCCCCTACAAATGTTGGTATTACACCTGTTATACAGTTACTCAATGTTTTTTTCTCTATGTTCCTCTGTTCTTTTTTTCATTTTTTTATTTACCAACACAGTCAGAAGCTACAGATCAACTATAACGCAAGTTCCGTACAGCAGATCTCTTTTGAAAATCTCCTTTCTGGATGAACACTAAACCCTCTATTGATATGACTTGCGTTGTGCTCAGTGAGTATATTACATACTTTTTCTATACACAAATTGCCTGCTTGCTGTCATTTATGATATGGCCACAAGATGGTGATCACATCACAACAATGAAAACACTGCATCAACATAAAACAAGCGTATTATCTTTTCAAAAATGGGAATTCAATTTCTCTCCATGAATTCAACAGGCCTCAATCACCTCGTAAAAATAAAGTCCCTATGGAAGGAAGCACTTTCTTACAAGTGTGATATCCTATGTGCAGAGGAAACACACTTTTGCAATCTATCTCCGCCTGTCTGCACCCACAGAAACTTTCCCCACGTATTCACTGCAAACGCAGGAACAAAAACAAAAGAAGTTCTCACTGCAATTAGAGACTCTGTGGCGTTTACTCTGCATGAGGAAAGTCAAAGACCCTCAAGGTCATTTCCTGATCCTAGTATGTGACCTCAACTCCGTCACATACACAATTGTAAAGGTCTACTCCCCTAATCAGCACCAAGTGTGCTTTTTTCATAAATTAATGCGGAAAGTACACGCCCATCAAAAGAGACTTCTAGTGTTATGGGGGGACTTCAAAGCCACACCAGATCCTATTATTCACTCTTAATCTGGCACTAAACACACAAGCCCATCTCTCCAAACATCTCTCCACAACCAAGATTTATTTAATGCATGGAGATGTCTGCATCAGGTATACATGAATTGACCTATTCCTATCCAAGGCTACTTCAGATTCCATAAATACTATAACGAGGTCGGACCACGCGTCCATTTCCCTCTCTGTAGAGGACTCAATTCCTGGGTGGAGGACCAACCCATACCTTCTACAGCAAGCAGACTCTAGAAAGACTATTGAACAGCACTTTTTTCAACCAATGAATCTTCAGTGCAGGATCAATTTGTATTATGGAACGCTCATAAAGCGTATAAAAGAGGTATTCTCATAAAGATGGGTGCAAGGGCAAAGAGGCAGCAGCAAAAGCGTATGTGAGCCTACAAATGAAATCTTTGCGTTAGAAACAAACAAAAACCTTCCCCCTCAATATCCCAAAAACTAACACAGCTGAGATATGATCTCAGACTCCTACTACTGGAGAATTTTGAGAAATCGGCCAAAAGGCTGACATATTATGCCACAGGAAACAGGGCGGGGAAAATGAAGGGGTTAAAGATATAAAACCAAAATCTCATACATAATCCATCCCCACAATAATAATAAACAATATCACCCCCAGAATATAGCAGACGCCTTCAGTCACTATTACTGTACCTTGTACAATCTGAAGGATGTCGCAGGGACTTGCCAACCTCACTCTAACTTAATCAGCCAATTTCTACAAATATTATCTTTACCTAAATTATCCCAAGACCAACTACAGGCATTAACCTTACCCTTCAGTTAAGCCGAGATACATAAGGTAATTGAAGCTCTCCCAGCGAACAAATCTCCAGGTCCAGACGGATTTATTGGAGAATATTACAAGACCTTTAAACTCATGCTAACTCCTTACTTAGGACGCACTTTTAATGCTGCTGTGGCCTCTTCTTTCTTCCCACCCAAGATGCTAAATGCCTTGATTGTGACTTTGCCCAAGCCAAGGAAGGATCCAAATACGCCTCCAAACTTTAGACCCATTTCATTACTAAACATTGATTTGAAATTACATGCCAAACTCATTGCTACGCGTCTAATAGAAATACTCCCCTTCTTATTCACCCAGATCAGACAGGATTCACCAAGGGCCGACAGACCTCTGATGCTACACGCAGATTGAGGAACATTCTCCATCTAGCCAAGCTCCATAAAAGGCCTTCTCTGCTGTTGGCGTTGGACGCAGAGAAGGCCTTTGATCGAATACACAGGCAATACCTAGCCCAAGTATTGGAGACATTTGGGTTCTCTGGCCCCATCCTTAAAGCAATTTTGTCCCTCTACTCTAAACCTTTTGCCCTTCTGCCCAAGTATATACCGCGGGAGTTCTATCCAAACCTTTTAACATCTCAAATGGGAATCGTCAGGGATGTCCTTCATCCCCATTAATATTTAACTTGCTAATGGAGCCACTAGCTAACTATATCTGAACGCATCCTGGCATTAAAGGGTTCCCAGCACAAAACTCTACCCATACCATTAGCCTATTTGCTGACAACATTGTTATGATACTTGCAGAGGCAGAGACTTCCCTGGCTTTGGTACATTCCGCGTTGAAATAATTTAATTAGGTCTCATATTACAAAGTAAATGAAAGCAAGTCATATATAATTGGTTTGGGTATTGACCCATCTTTATAAGCGAAACTCAGTTCAAGGTTCCCATACACATGGCAAGAGGAAGTACTTGGACATTACACTAACAGCAACCACAGAGAACCTAGTTATGGACAATTACACTCCATTACTTAGTAGACTATGTAGGAAACTCCAGGACATAGCAAAGATGGAATTGTCATGGTCAGGACGCTTATCAACTTTCAAGATGGTATTATTGCCGCAATTAATATATCTATTTAGGACTCTACCTATACCAGTCCCAAATTCCTTCTTCTCCAATGCACAATCCTTGGTAAATAGATATTTATGGCAGGAAAAAAGGACTAGATGTGCACTTGGAAAACTGATTCAAGGAAAGTGGGATGGGTAGGACATGTGCTACTTAAAGATTACACGGCTTTGATTCTTATTCGAGTGAGATCCTGGTTCCCCCAGACACACAGTACAAGATGGCTTGAACTAGAGAATTCCCAAATCCCTGGCAAAAAACTATATGATCTGTTATTGACCAACAGTTTCAACATACATATGAACATTGCTTTATCTCATACTATAATGGCCACACTTCAAGCCAGAAAGACACTCCTCACTATACAACCTGGTGACTGTTATAAAACCCCTTTCATTTCCCGTCTCTGGTTTACCTTTGATCATTCCAGGAATAAACATAACACACTGGGTAGCCAAGGGAATAAAAGTAGTAACTGACCTTATGGTAGGCCCTACACCAAAAACATTCAGGGCTGTACAAACTGAATATGGCCTAGAAGATCACAACCAATACAGATGCCTCCAAATCACTAATTTTCTTCATACTATTCCTCATACCGCCACTCTACTTCCATGAAGAATAGTTCTATATCTCACCAAACCCTCAACAAATATTAAAGGTATTTTGTTATTTTACAACAGCTTGAATAACAAAAATGTATTCACTAAATCCCTAGCCAGCTTGGGTACAAGACTTATACTCCAGAGCAATGGCAAAAAGCACTGCACACTAAATATGTAGCAACAAAAAGTGTCAACTTATGGGAATTTCCCCACAAAATATTGCTTTGTTGGTATTTGACACCCTTTAAAATGTCAAAATTGAACCCCCAGAATTCCCCACTTTGCTAGAGAAACTGTGGATCTAGAGGCATGCTGTATCATATATTGTGGTCATGCCCAGCCATATATGCTTTTTGGACTATAATATTTAGATTAATATCACGAATCCTAGGGTTTCAGATCCCCTTATCTGCTGATATGGCCATTTTATCTCTAGGAATGGAATCGATCCCAGCGGCTTCAAGAGTAATCACAACACACATTCTCCTTAGCTCTAGGCTGTCATTAATGAGACACTGGAGGGACCATGAAGTGCCTTCTGTAAGTGAGGTTGTTAAGATGACTAATACCCATGCCACTTATGAGATAATGTTTGCATTGTCACAAGGTAACTACCAAACAATGAGTTCCCGTTGGAAACCGTGGACTGAATGGTACAAAATAAGTAGTAATGAATACTAAACTCAATTCAGAACTACAGATTGGTTATGTCAAGTAATAATATGAAGATTGTATCCTAATTCAATATGCTGGACTGTGTACTATGATTTTACTTTTATCATTTTTCTTTCTCATTTATTTTATGTTAATTTGTTTACAGTATAATTTTCCTCTCTCGTTTTATTCAATTCTAGTTTTACATAAATAATGTTATAGAATGTAATTTGTAAATCTCAGGGCAAACTGGAGTAATCCAACTGTGAATATGATATGTTCTTTATATGCTTTATGTTCTTTTCAGGTATGCCTAAACATGGCTGATGCCTTAAGTTGTTAAATGTATGTTTCTATAATTAATAAAAAAAATATTGGAATTTAATATTTTTAGATAGAGCTGCAAAAAGTAAAACCTTTGTAATGTTTGTATTTCTGCCTGTGACAAAAATGGCATCTCTTGTACTGGTGTCACAGGGACAAAGGTGAAGGAAAATGTACCCAATGGGGTCACATACAGAAGTATTGACCTAACAGAAAAAAAAATTCTGAGCCACTGAATTATCCATACTATTTTATTTCATATATCATATGTAAGGGGGCCTTTTGGTACATTTTGAACATACTGTATATAATATACAAATAATGTGTTTACTGTGTATTTATATCCAATAAATGTATTTAATCATTGTAACATAATAATTGTGCAAAAAATATGAAACTACAAAAAAATAACATAAGAATCCTCCATTCATCAGCCCATATTTATATTTATTTGTGCTTCAAAAAATTTAGCCTGTGTATAAACAGTTAAATGCAGTACAATTCCTTTTATTGTGATTTGGCAAGTAGGCTGTCCTGTACTGTTATACAGTATCTCACAAAAGTGAGTACACCCCTCACATTTTTTTAAAATATTTTATTATATCTTTTCATGTAAAACACTGACGAAATTACACATTGCTACAATGTAAAGTAGTGATGTACAGCTTGTATAACAGTGTATCAGCACTCATATGTATAACATCAGCACTCATTTGTCTATTTCCCAAAGACAACCTCTGGATATGACGCTGAGCACGTGCACTTAACTTCTTTGGTCGACCATGGTGAGGCCTGTTCTGAGTGAAACCTGTCCTGTTAAACTGCTACTGCTGCAGCTCAGTTTCAGGGTCTTGGCAATCTTCTTATAGCCTAGTCCATCTTCATGTAGAGCAACAATTATTTTTCTCAAACCCTTAGAGTTCTTTGCCATAAGGTGCCTTGTTGAACTTCCAGTGAACAGTATGAGAGGCTGAGAGCGATAACACTAAATTGAACACACCTGCTCCCCGTTCACACCTGAGACCTTGTAACACTAACGAGTCATGACATCGGGGAGGGAAAATGGCTTATTGAGCCCACTTTGGACATTTTAACTTAGGGGTGTACTCACTTTTGTTTCCAGTGGTTTAGACAGTAATGGCTGTGTGTTGAGTTATTTTAAGGGGGCAAAAAATTTACACTGTTACAGTTATACAAGCTGTACACTTACTACTCTAAATTGTAGCAAAGTGTTGTTTCTTCAGTGTTGTCATATGAAAAGATATAATAAAATATTTACAGAAATCTGAGGGGTGTACTCACTTTTGTGAAATACTGTATGTATCCTATATTGAACTATCCATTTCAAAGCCTTCTTGCTAATAAATTAGTATTTTCTGACAAACCAATATCTCTGCAGATAATATGCCTATACGGTCATTTTAATCACATTCTAAGCCAGTAGTGGTTGAGGATGGATATATTGGGGAAAAAAACCCCTTTATGTTCAGAATTGCATAAGATGGAAAGGCTTTCTAATAAGAGAAATTAACTTATTTATATTCTATAAATAACTGATTGAAAGCATGCAGTGTAAGGCCTAAAATTCTGCTGCTGACACCGCTGAAGTGGTTCCAATTACTGGTGATGGATCTGTTCATTAATAATACATTTGATACTTTTGTACAGTATTTGTTTTTAGCAGAGATGAAAAAAGTAGCTCAGCAAGTTCAGAGTTTCAATGTGTTGCAGCTACCTAAAGCCTTTTTTTAGTAATATAATCCTATTCACTGTATTAGACTGTTATTTTAGTAATTTAGTAAATATCCACCCAAGCTTGGTTTGGTTTAAGATTTAGCTAGCTAGCTGTTGTTGGGGTTCAGGTAAGAGCTGATCCCATGCAACAAGATTGTTGCAGCAAAGCAACTAATTGGCTGGATAGGCAAAGTGCAGAATAAACTAAAAAAAACTGTCCTTAGAGAGAAACAGCCATTGTAGCTTTTCAAACATGGTAAGTTGCTCAAGTTGACCTTGCTAATTTCTTAAAGTGCTGTTGTGTGTAATAATGCACAAAAAAATCTAAATCTGCAGCTTAATTCCCCCTTACACACAGTCAGACATTCTGATCACAAAATCCGTCGGATTTTTTTAGACAGATTTTGTCCTGAAAGTTGTGAAATCCGATCATTCCAAACGAGGTGATGTATAAAATGTATGATGGGACTACGTAGAGCCCAGCTTTCGTCTCCAAGTTTCTTCTGAGCATACGTGGCACTTTGTACGTTGGAATTCTCTACACACCATTGGAAAAAGTCAGATCGGATTTTGTTGTCGGAAAATTTTAGATCCTGCTATCAAATTTTTTCCGTCGGAAAAAGCCCGCTAGAGCCCACACACGATCGGATTTTCCGACAACATAATCCAATCTGACTTTTTCCATTGGAATATCCGACCGTGTGGACGGGGCATAAGGATGAGCCAAACACCCCCCAGTTTGGTTCGCACCAAAACATGCGAACAGGCAAAAAATTCAGACGAACGCGCAAACACCATTAAAGTTTATGGGACACACACATGAAAAATGTGTATTTGGCTGTATTTGCTTTTCAAGCTTTCTTTTTTCACTTGGAGGTTCTACTAGTAACATGCTTCCAGTCCTAGGAGGGCAAGACTCGCTTGCCTTGCTGTATAAGGACAACAGATAAGACAGAGGAGCCCATCCCTCTCTTATAGTCCAAAACAAAGAGGGGCATGCTTCTGTAGTCCTCATGGACAAATATAATTGATAACAGCACAGTCAGTGAGCAGAGGAAGTTATCAGTTCACAAAATTTCTGGCAAGATTAACAGGTTTTTTTAAACAAAAAAAGTTTCAATGGTATATGTAACAGACCAAGAGATGGCAAATAAATAAGTTCATATTCTTTTGAAGATTTATTGCATTGGGGGAAATTGGCTCATGACTTCAGGCCGACCATCTAATTTCTATATCTTTATGAAATATCTGAGAGAAAAAGAGAGGTTGGAAACCACAGGAGAGAGACAAAAAGTGTAGTATTTATCATAAAATGTTAAAAACTCTCCACTGTATTTGTATATTAATAGTACTTGCATCAAAGGATTTCCAAGTGAATCTTTTACCTGTAATATAGCTTGTGAATGATATTTCTGACTCCACAGGGACATTGATTATCATCTCAGATGTACTCAATGGTTATCAGTGTTGCCTTGGGTGTTCAGACTCTTCATAGGAAGATAAAAGGGTCCAGATGTTCTTGATGAAATATTCCTTTTTTTGAGCATATATGATGAGGAAATCTCAAATTATGATCCTGGCCCTTTTTTGTCATTTTTTTAAACTGAGGTAAGACACAAAAATGTATCTCCTCTGTAAATAAGTGCAATAAAAATTGCACATGAAGTGCTCAACGTCTCATTGCAGCACAGCAAAAAGTGGCAAATCAAGTAAATACCAACAGCCAGTTTAAAAAGGTGCAATAAAAGCATCTAACTGGTCACTGATCCTCTGTCATGACTCATTAGACGCAGATTTTTTTTAATATATACAGTATACAGTGTGTGTATGTGTGTGTGTGTATATATATATATATATATATATATAGGGCTTTTTTTCAGCTGGAACTTGGTGGAACTCAGTTCCACCACCTCAGGCTCAGACCTTCTGTTCCCTTCTTACCACTATCACTTGTAAACACAGAAGTCCAGCTTCTGTGTTTATCAGTGACAGCTTATCTCCCAACAGCTCCAACAGATCTGATCTCCTGAGCGGCTCCCACAGAGTGCAGGATGTGGACAAGGAATATAAAGGAGCCCAGGGTGCAGTGCAGCTTCCAAAATGCCTACTGGATGATCTCCCTGCAAGTGATAGAGGCAGAACCACCTACAGAGTGTGGGGAGGTAGTAGAGCTGTCTGGGATTCACCCGGTTCGGGTTTTGAATCATGTGTCTGGGTTTCAGTCCACCTGAAACCCAGACACAATATTCAGACAGGAATGTAGTTTAGAACAGTGCCTGATAGGAGGTTGGGGGGGGGGGCACTATGCGTGCCACAATACTATTTTCTTTGGAGTGCTCAAAGGTGTCATAGGTCTTTTACAATCCTATAGAGTATGCTAAAAAAATGCTTTTGCTATGCGCCGCTAAAGTGTTCGGGTTTGACTTGGAAAAAAAGCAACCCTAATGCAGAGGCCAGAGCTGAAGAGGGGTAAAAGTGAAATGTGGATTGGGGATGCAGAGATAAGCAGCTGTGTAAGAAGGCAAAGTGCGCCCCCTAACTCTGCACAATGTATGTAGCACACCCCCTAACTCTGCACTCTGTATGCTGAGCACACCCTCACTGAATTAATTTTGTTAGACACACCCTGAAAACCAACAAGATTCTGGTACTCTGGGATTTCAACCTTTGGGCAAACTCCACCAAAGACCCCATCGCCACTGCCTGCATTGACCAACTGGAAGAACTAGGGCTTCAACTAATAAACCCCCCCCCACTCATGGGTCAGGACACATTCTGGACCTCATCTTCAAACAAAATATGGACATGAGCATACTAGACAACATACCGCTACCATGGACAGACCACCACGCTATCAAATTTTAAATCGCCACCAACACCACCCTCCAAAAACCAAACCAGTCAGCAACAATACATTGGACCAGATCGCATAAGAAACTACACTCTGAAATCTTCAAAACCATATTATCAAGCAAAATAGCAACGCTAAATCTAAACCACTCAATAGAACAATCACTCAGCTCCTTAAACAAGACATTACTACAAACAGCAGACACAGTCGCCCCGAAACGTAGAGCACCCATCCGCAAGAAAAATTCTGGATGGTTTAATGGCACTCTTACTCTACTGAAACGGGAACACAGAAGAGCTGAAAGAGCCTGGAGAAGAAATTCTACAAAGGAAAGTCACACAGAATACAAAATACTGACCACAAAATATCATAAAGCAATTTTCAAAGCAAAAAAAGAACATTTCTCAAACACCCTCTCGAAAGCCTTAAACCGCCCACGTGAACTTTTCAAACTAGTCGCCCAAACTATGAACCCCACCTGCCTTGAGCCCCCAGCAAACGAGACTCAAGAATACTGCAACAAGTTATCGGATTTTTTTTATCAACAAAATCGACACCATTCGAAAAATAATTCAACAAAAAAAAAAAACAACCAACCTTATTCAACCAAAGCCAGGTAAGGAAATCCACTTGAACATCACACAATCACCAAATTTTTCGCTTACCCCGATCACTACTGATTACACCAAAAACATCATCAAGAGCCTTCGAGACAGTACATCACCAAATTACATTATTCCCACAAAACTCTTGAAAGAATGTTCCGACATCTTGGCCCCTTCTATTACACACCTAGTAAATCAGTCATTCAAAGAAGGGTTTGTTCCAATCGCCTTCAGGCAAGGCATCATCAAACCACTCCTAAAGAAACCCAACCTCGACCCCAAAGATCCTAACTATCGCAGACCGGTAACAAGCCTGAATACCATCTCCAAGGTATGGAGAAAGCAGTAGTACAACAGCTACAACTCCACCTGGACACACACAAACTCTTGGACCCACTGCAATCAGTCTTCCCCCAGGCCATGGCACAGAAACGGCACTTCTGAAAATATGGGACGATGCCCTGGAAGCAGTTGATGATGGAGAATTGTGTCTTTTGGTACTGCTGGACCTTAGCGCAGCGTTCGACACAGTGGACCACAATACTCTTCTCATCCGCCTCAAAGAAGTATCAGGAGTTACATATTTAGATCTTCCATGGTTCTCTTTCTTCTTAGGAAACCAGTCACAGACAGTGAAACTAGGAGTCTTCACTTCTGAAACCCGGGCAATTTCTTATGGAGTCCCTCAAGGATCACCCTTGTCACCAGTACTCTTCAACATTTACATCCGTCCACTCTTCAAAATCATCAGCAAATCGTATCTATGCTTCCACTCATACGCTGACGACACTCAACTGTACTTCCGTATCACCGGACAAAAAGACCAATACCAGGAACTAGAAAAATGTCTCACATTGATAGATGACTGGATGACCACTAGCTCCCTCAAACTCAATGGATCGAAAACAGAGCTTCTGCTCCTCAACGCAAACCGAAGTAAAAAAAACTAACACCCCATGGACACCACCGACCATCCTTGGACAGACCATCCTTCCAAGCACCAAAGCCAAAAGCCTCGGAGTTATCTTTGATTCAGAGATGTCTATGGATGCACAAATAGGATCAGTAGTCAGCGAATCCCATCATCTTCTCCGCCTGCTACGCAGACTCATCCCCTTCATTCCGGAAAAGGAGAAAGCAGTAGTAGCTGGAACAATCATCAATTTGCGACTCGACTACGCAAATTCCCTCTAAATAGGACTAACTGATTACCAGATTGCACACCTACAAGTCATCCAAAACACAGCAGCAAGACTAGTCACGGGAAAGAAACCCTGGGAATCCATCTCCCCATCTCTGAGGACCCCCCTTGGCTAACGGTAAAAGATAAAATTACATTCAAGACCCTCTGCCTCACCCACAAATGTACAAATGGAAACGCTCCTCAATACCTATGTGAGAAAATAAAAAAATACATACCTAATCGCAGCCTTTGATCAACAAACCAAAACCGCCTTCTCATCCCCAAAGCCCGCTACAAATCTAAGGGAGAACTAAGATTCGCAGTCCAAGGACCTCGGCTATGGAACACTCTACCCACCAACATCCGCTTGGAAGAAAACCATCGGGCCTTCAGAAAAAAACTCAAGACCCACCTCTTCTAATAAGCAGGACAACACAGGACAGACCAAGCGCCTTGAGGCGATTCAGTTCGCATTTGCAGCACTATAAAAATCATTCATTCATTCATTCACCCTAACTCTGCACAATGTTTGTAGCATACCCCCGAACTCTGCACGTACCACACCACTGAACTCTGCACTCTGTGTGTAACACCCCCCCCCTCAACTCAGCACTCCTGGTATTTAATGTACCTTCATGACCCTTCCACTGAAGAGGAAATTTGACCACACCATTTGATGTGGTTGTGTGTGTGTGGAAAGGGGGTTCTGGAGGGTCATGGCAGAGTGCCTGCACCTATTCTCTGAGTAAAAAAGCCCTGTGTGTGTATGTATGTGTGTGTGTGTAAATATCTATATATATATATATATATATATATATATATATATATATATATATATATATATATATATATATATATATATATATATATATATATATATATATATATATATATATATATATATATATATATATATATAAATATAATATAATATATATATATATATATATATATATATATATAGAATATAATATATATTGTATATATGACATGGGACCATAATTGACACATGTTTTATCTCTCAAATTCTTATACTTTTAAGAGATAACAGGCCCTTTACTTCTCTGCATATCATGGCTGTATATAGCATTCTTTTTTCTGTTGTAGAATAGAGCAACAGTCTTAATAAACAAGCTCCCCTGCAGATGTTTATCTGTAGTAAAAAGCTGTGATGTGTTAAGGTATGCTACATTGCACTTTAATAAACTTACACCTAAATGATACCCTAGCATCTATAGACTGCTTAACAGTGGATTAAAGAGCATAAAAAAAGGTTTCAGATTTTGCAACCAAATAAAAATATGTTTTGCCATTCACTGACAATTAACACCTTGAACCTACTTGGTTAAATTAGACAACACCTTCACAATTCATTTCTTCAAGTTTCTATACACCAATTCTAATGTCAAGAGTGCCACAGCCTGGCTATAGACTATATTAGTAATGCAAATGACACTTAAGACCATGAGGGTTTTATATGGTTTGATTTATATTTTTTTAAATATTAGTGCTTTTTATATGGTAAACAGAACATTATGTAAAGTTTTTGAAATATTAGGCCTAAAATATTAGGATACTGTGATTCATTGTGCAAAGTGAGTACTAAAGCGCTGATAGGAGAATAAAAGTATTAAAAATGTTTTAGAAAACCAAATAAAATAGATAAGATGACCAAATGATATGCTGCACCATTAAAGTGTGTCCTACACTTAAAAGAATAAGCAAATAAATACTAGAGTATAAATAGTGCGCAATATCAACCTTAGTCTATTTAGATCAGCAGGTGAGGTTAAAAGACAAATGTCATGGTATAATAAAATATATAAGTGCTTGCGTGACAATCCCAGGTGCACAAAAAATATATATATAAACTTCAAGTTACAATGAGGTTGTAACCAATTTAATAAATAAATAAATACACAATGTGTTAAAAATAAATACAATGTGTTTTAAATAAATAAAGTGCTTCAAAATTTGAGTAAAAACAATATGTGTTATAATGTGTCAAAGAAAGGAAATATCAAGTTTATGCCAGTGATGCATATGGGGATATATAAATTCCAAAAGCCAATACAGGCTTGACCTGATGGATTAGCTAATTAATTGATGAATTAATGGGTAAACGGCCGCCAGTTAAATATTATATTAATCCCATAGGTGATAGCAGTCCATTAAATGAGTTAGATAATTAATTAAATAACTCTTCACATCCACTAATGATATCCGGAACACAATTAGAAATGCTAGAGAAAAAAAAAAAGAGAGAAAAAAAGAAACTTCCCTTTATGTTGGGAATGTAGGGCTTTTTTCCTTTTGGTTCCTCCTGATATCTTGCTCCGGTATGATATAAAAGAGAAAAAGACACAAACAAAAAACCATTGCGCAGCGCTCTATTCAACCATCAAACAAAGAAGATCTTTTAGGTGGTTGCCTACAGCTATACAACTCACATGTACCCAGTAGGTGTTTGCGCGTTCAAATCCTGCTAATGGTCAGGCTCAGATAGGGGGCTGTCAGCCCTTTCCTCCTCACTGTGCTGTGCTGTGCTTAGCACTGTCACTTGGGCTCCTCCTCCCAACGCGTGTCATCACAGGTCACGTGACTTTCTCAAGGGAATCCCTTGAGAAAGTCACGTGACCTGTGATGACACGCGTTGGGAGGAGGAGCCCAAGTGACAGTGCTAAGCACAGCACAGCACAGTGAGGAGGAAAGGGCTGACAGCCCCCTATCTGAGCCTGACCATTAGCAGGATTTGAACGCGCAAACACCTACTGGGTACATGTGAGTTGTATAGCTGTAGGCAACCACCTAAAAGATCTTCTTTGTTTGATGGTTGAATAGAGCGCTGCGCAATGGTTTTTTGTTTGTGTCTTTTTCTCTTTTATATCATACCGGAGCAAGATATCAGGAGGAACCAAAAGGAAAAAAGCCCTACATTCCCAGCATAAAGGGAAGTTTCTTTTTTTCTCTCTTTTTTTTTTTCTCTAGCATTTCTAATTGTGTTCAGGATATCATTAGTGGATGTGAAGAGTTATTTAATTAATTATCTAACTCATTTAATGGACTGCTATCACCTATGGGATTAATATAATATTTAACTGGCGGCCGTTTACCCATTAATTCATCAATTAATTAGCTAATCCATCAGGTCAAGCCTGTATTGGCTTTTGGAATTTATATATCCCCATATGCATCACTGGCATAAACTTGATATTTCCTTTCTTTGACACATTATAACACATACTTGTTTTTACTCACATTTTGAAGCACTTTATTTATTTAAAACACGTTGTATTTATTTTTAACACATTGTGTATTTATTTATTTATTAAATTGGTTACAACCTCATTGTAACTTGAAGTTTATATATATATTTTTGTGCACCTGGGATTGTCACGCAAGCACTTATATATTTTATTATACCATGACATTTTGTCTTTTAACCTCACCTGCTGATCTAAATAGACTAAGGTTGATATTGCGCACTATTTATACTCTAGTATTTATTTTCTTACCGTGATTCATTGCTTTACAACACTTGCATACAAAACATCTGCCTTTGCCTGTATTTATTGGTTGTAAACCTACTAAAAAAAAAAAAAAAAACCTGCAAGACAAAGGCATAATGAGCTAGTATGCATAGCATATTAGCTCATTATGGAATACTCGCTTTAGATCAAAGCCCCCACATCAGTCCCATTACACAGCTCTGGCTGGTGACATCGCTCCCGGAGTTACTTCCGGGTATCGTGGACTATGGCACTGTGATTAGCCAGAGCCGCGATGACGTCACTCCCACGCTTGCGTGCGGGAGCCACCGGTAACGGCACACTAGCTGAAGCAACGGCACGAATGAGCCATTGCTTCAGTGCGCATGTGCCGGTGACATGGGCACATGCTGATACAGGGGATATCTCCTAAACCATGCAGGTTTAGGAGCTATCTGGGGTAGCCACCGGTAAGCCTTATTGTAGGCTTACCTGTAGTGAAAAGTGGTCTGTAAGGGTTTACAATCACTTTAAAGCATCTAATGCCCCGTACACACGAGCGGAAATTCCGCCAGCAAAAGTCTGATGAGAGCTTTTGGTCCGAAAATGTGACCGTGTGTATGCTCCATCGGACTTTTGCTGGTGGAATTCCAGCCAGCAAAAGAATGAGAGCAGGTTCTCAATTTTCGGTCGTAAAAAGTTCAGATCGGAAATTCCGATCGTCTGTACCAATTCCTACGCATGCTCAGAAACAATTTGACGTATGCTCGGAAGCATTGAACTTAATTTTCTCGGCTCGTCGTGGTGTCACAGTTCTTGACGGTCGAAAGTTCAGAGTTCAACTTTTGTGTGACCGTGTGTATGCAAGCCAAGCTTGAGCGGAATTCCGTCGAAAAAAACATCCAAGATTTTTCCGACGGAAAATCCGCTCGTGTGTACGTGGCAGTAGAATTCCAGCAATAACATAGGACATAATAAAGATTTTATAAGCATTTTTTCTTCCCTGCCTTTGACAGAATTGTCTTATGTAGCATCTGCAATTGGAAAATTAATGTTATTGAAGAAATCTTCATGTAGTATTTGATATTGATTTTTTAGATGTTTTATTGCTGGCTTAGAATGAAATTTTAGTTTTTTCTGTGGCTTTAATAAAAAAAAATAGGTTTTGTTTTGTCTGAATGTTTACAAGTTGTGACAAGAATTTATTCAATAATATAACATGCTATAGTTTATTGAGATGTTAAAATCAAAGCTCAGTCACTGGCAGATAGCAATAAAACAATCCTTAATTTTACTGCTAGTCTGGAATACCATAAACACACAGAGACAATATTCTGTTGGTATTTGTAAATTGACAAGTTTAGGCTTATATTAAAAATATTTGAAAGCTTATTTTTTATTGTTAAGAAAAGTGCATGCTTCAGTAAGGAGCTGTTGTATGGTAATATTATAATCTATCATATCACAATGTAATCAATTACATATTGCATTATGTAATATTACAATATATTATTTATGAGGTTTATATAAATCATTAGTCATCACAGTTGTCCTTTCTAGTTTAGCTTATTGATGGGAATCTGTCACAAAGCAATGGTTCCTTGGATATGTTCATGTTCATCAACCACTTGCCTACCGGGCACTTTCAACCCCTTCCTGCCCAGGCCAATTTTAAGCTTTCCCTGCTGTGGCACTTTGAATGACAATTGCTTGATTATGCAACACTGTACCCAAATTATATTTTTATCTTTTTTTTTCTGCACACAATTATAGCTTTCTTTTGGTGGTATTTAATCACCACTGGGTTTTTTATTTTTTGAAAAAAAAATCATAGTTTGTTATAAAATGTTGCAAACAGGTAATTTTTCTCCTTTACTGATGTGTGCTAATGAAGCAGCACTGATGGGCACTGATAGGTGGCACTGATGGGCACTGGTGAGGAGACAATGATGAGGCTGCAGTGATAGGCAGCACTGATGGGCACTGATAGGTGGCAATGATGTGCAAAAGACGCACAGTTTTACAGATGTAAAATTGGGAGAAAAATGTCACCCTATAACAGGAAGTGCCTTAACAAAGGCCCTTACGGCAGGATCATCAGGTGTCATTTTAAGGGTTCATTTATACATTTATACAGTTATCTACAATTCTGTTTAGATGCATACAGTGTATAGTTTGGTGTTCAGGAACTTGTGTTTCATACAGAAAATACACACATGTCCATGTGAATAAGCTCTAAAAAACACATTTAAAATTACTGAATACAGGTTTATCAATTACACAAACATGGTAAAGCGGATATAAGTATTTAATGACTGGGTTTAGATCTATTATAATTAAAGTTGCCTGTTTCTGGCAAGCTGGCCATTTTAACAAATTATCTGTAAGGATGAGCTCAGGCGTGTTCGCAAACAGCACAAGCAGCGCCCGCCAGGAAGTCGGCACTGCACTGCGCTAATCACAGGTAGTGAGACATTTCCTGATCTCTGCAGCCACGCATCGGGACAATGTCTCACTGCTTGTGATTAGCACTCCGCAATGCTGACTTCCTGGCGGGCGCTGCACGTGCTGTCTGCGAACACGCCTGAGCTCATCCTTAATTATCTGTAGTGTCCAGGTATAGGGCATTGTTGAAAGCCCTCAGTCTATTCAGCTACAGAGACAGATTTAAATTTGAGTGAAAACCACTGATTACCCACTTACTGATTACTTGATATTGGCCTCATGGATTTTAAAAATAAAAGTGTATTTTTTATTCTTTCAGTCTGCAATTACAGAGTCTTTACTTACACAGATTTGTAATAATTCATCAAAGTTCTAGGATAGCCTTACCCATGGTGCTAATGATAACTATGCTTCTTCCATATTTAAAGTGTATCTGTAGACAAAACTTTTTGTTTTAGATAGAGTGGGGGAGGGTCACAACTACTGGAAGGTTTTAGTGCAGTCGGAGACTCAGAGAGATTTCTTCACTTACTGTCTGGTGAAAAGGTTGTTCCTAGAAGACAGAAAATGACCATAAATCTCTCTGACAGCAACACTGACAGAAGTATTTTTTTTCAAGTTAACCACTTACCCACTGGGCACTTAAACCCCTTCCTAACCTAACCAGACCTATTTTCAGCTTTCGGTGCTCTCACATTTTGAATGACAAATACTCAGTTATGCAACAATGTAATCATATGAAATTGTTGTCCTTTTTTTTTCCCACAAATAGAGCTTTCTTTTGGTGGTATTTAATCACCGCTGGTTTTTTATATTTTTTGCCTTATGAAAGAAAAAAAGAAAATTCTGTAAAAAAAAAAAAATGAAATTTTCTTTGTTTCTGTTCTAAAAATGTTCAAGTTAGTAATTTTTCTTCATAAATTTTGGTCAAAATTTATACTGCTACATATCTTTGGTAAAAATAACCCAAATTGGTGTATATTTTTTGGTCTTTGTGAAAGTTATAGAGTCCACAAGCTATGGTGCCAATCTCTGAAAATTGATCACACCGGAAGTACTGACGGCCTATCTCATTTTTTGAGACCCTAACATGCCAGGAAAGTACAAATACCCCCCAAATGACCCCTTTTTGTAAAGTAGACATTCCAAGGTATTTAGAAAGGGGCATGGTGGGCACTACACATCCAGCCCCATCGCTGCTGCATCCGATCTCTCCCCTCTCCGTCCAGTCTGAGGAACCGGATATCATCCTTACCCCACACAGGGGTACTGCGCATTCACAGTATCTGCCACTGTGCAGCAATATAAAGAATCACGGCTTGCTTTATTCCTAGTATATGATCCTTCATGCCTCCCACATGTAGAAGAAGAAAGCTCCCATAATGTATTACTCTTTAAAAAAAGTTTTATTGTACCAAACAGTGGAGATATACTCACATTTACACTGTGTATTAAAAGCTAGTAACAAAATACAGGAAGCCAGGATAACCCACGATCCGCGGCTTTGATCGGCAGTGACGCAACAACGTTTAGAAACTCTGCCCAAAAAGGTCAATAAATCAAACCTTCAAAAAAAGTAAAAGCAGTGCAGCACTCAAATCTAAAGTAAGTGTGAATTAGCTAAAAACTGAAGACTGAAAATGTGTGGCTTTTTCAGTTTTTGGTCGATTCACACTTTTTCTGGGTTGGAGTGCTGCACTGCTTTTAATTTTCCTCACTTCCTACCTGGTAAAATGTCCACATTAAAGAAAGTGAGGGAGATTTTTTTATAACAAAGTCCCCAATAGCACTGTGTTCAAAACTAAAATAAAATATTTTGGGTATCAGTACACTTTAAAGTGATTGTAAAGTCTTGTTTTTTTTTTTCTCTAAAAAAAAAACAACATGTTATACTTACCTGCTCTGTGCAGTGGTTTTGCACAGAGCAGCCCAGATCCTCCTCTTCTCGGGTCCCTCTTCGGGTCTCCTGGCCCTTCCCTTCTGCTGAGTTCCCCCACAGCAAGCAGCTTGCTATGGGGGCACCCGAGGCGTAAAGTTATTTTAGGCACACAAACACAATATATTACCCAACTTTAAAAGCTTTAAAATTGTGCATGCATCCAAGGCGACAACAAACTTCCGTCAAATATATTTTCCATAACCAATGCTTTAAAATCCCCTAAAAGCCATCCCTTTAGAGTTAACTACAAATATTGGTCATAGAATTATTGCTTTTACTCTCATGTGTGCGGAGATATGTAACGCGTGGTAAAAGCAACATTTTTGTATGTAGGCACTCCCGATGGAGAGCAGGTTGCACATAACTTTATTTTTTAGTTCCACAAAGACGTTATTGTATTTAAACAAATACAGAAAAGCCACATTAATCACATAAAACATAACATCAGGAAAAAAGATGTTTGGAAATAAATTTCAGCAGAGCAAGTTATAAGTAGAAGGACACATTTAAACCTGCTTATATAAAGCGTATTGATGCATTTATCAAGTATGTAGGAAATGTCCGTCAAAGCTAAGATATCATTATATTAATGAACCGTGTACACTGAGTTGAGTTCCTGATGCTACAGGAGGGATGTCAACCTTGAAGCAAATTGGTTTGTGGACTGGGGCTCTTAGTAAAAGTCAGTCCATTAAGGAGAACGTATGTGGAGGGACTTACTGTCCAGCGGGTAGTCCTGCTAAAGGGGCTACAGCCAGAGTAGTGCTGATGTCAGGGCAAGAGGAAGAGAAAAGCAGAAGAGGAAAAAAGGAAAGGAAAATAAGAGAAAATACTAGGGAAGGACCCAAAATGAAGAGAAAGAGGAAGGGGTCTGAGGGATAGGGAGTTTGGGGGGAAGAGAAGTAAAACTTTTTTTTACTTAACTACTTGCTGACTGCGCTATAGCTGAAAGATGGCTACAGCACGGTTGTCCAGTTCTGGAAGAGCGTCTATTAATGTCCTGCCAGAGCCCCTATGCGCACCCTTACCCTCCATAGGACACCGCTGATCACAGATCAAGATAAAGGGCCAATCACATCGACCCTTTACCATGTAATCAGTTGTGTCCAGTCACAGCTCATCATATGTAAACAAATGCCGGTTATCGGCATTTCCTTTCCTCAGCACTGTCACTGTGTGAGGTAAGGAAAGCTGATGTCCCCTGTCACAGGATAGCTGGTTATTTACAATGATAATCAGGACACTGATCATCAGTGCAGCCCCATCAGTGCCAATCAGTGCAGGATATCAGTGCCCATTAGTGCAGCATAGCAGTGGCCATCAGTGCAGCTTATCAGTGCCCATCATCAGTGCTACCTCATCAGTGCAGCCTCATCAGTGAAGAAGAAACATTATTTGTTTGCAAAATTTTATAACCAAAACTAACAAAACTTTTTTTTTTTTTAAATCATTTTGTTTAACAAAATATAAAAACCCCAGTGGTAATTAAATACCACCAAAAGAAGGCTCTATCTGTCTGAAAAAAAAGATAAAAATGTAATTTGGGTACAGTGTTGCATGACCACGCAATTGTCATTCAAAGTGCGACAGCACTGAAATCGGAAAATTGGTTTGGTCAGGGGTAAAAGTGCTTAATAGGCAAGTGGTTAAACGAGGGGTCTTCAAACTACGGCCCTCCAGTTGTTGAGGAACTAAAATTTCCATCATGCCTAGTAAGGTCTGTGAATATCAGAGTTTTACAATGCCTCATGGGATGTGTAGTTCTGCAACAGCTGGAGGGCCGTAGTTTGAGGATCCCTGGGTTAAACTTTATCTGTGTCACATAAGGGACAACAAATCCCTTACATGACCTAAACTGACAGGTTCTCTTTAATGGGATATTGGAGTCTTTTAGACCCTCCATGTCTCACCTACCTTCTGTTGAAGCTAAAGGAGCACAGATTGCACTCCATTAGCTGTTTCCCTGTCTGCAACAGCCAGGGAAAGTTACAACAGGAACTGATTCTTTGTAGCTAGTGGAGATCAGCAATTGATGTCCAGTGGTCTCCTTGCCTCGACCCAGTGGCACCTACAATGTTGGTCCCAGGCCCGCAGGTGAGACAGTGGAGCCTGGGAAGCATGGCAGGGGTCGGGGGAAAGCACCATTCCAGGGGTCACAGAATGCGATTGGGCAGCTGTACAGTCTATCACAGTGAAAAATTACCCGGTAACAAAGTAATATTACCGACTGATACTCAAGTGGGTAAAGATAAAAAAAAACTAAAAATAGCTGTGGCTAGAGTTGGACTATCATTTGTTTTTTCAGATAATACAGCCACGCTTACTTGGAAGTTATTTTGTTGTGGCTTTTATGTTTATCTTTCTATCTGGCTGTTTGTTGTTGTTGTTTTTTTTTTTTTGCTGTTTATTGTATTTTATTTACATGTTTGAAATGTGGTCTATGGTGGTTATCTTTCATTCCGGCCTGAGGACAAGTTCACACTGGAATGTGGTGCTGCAAAGACCCTTTCCATGTGCACTTCCTGCACTGCACATGAACATGGTGCCTTTGCGAGATGCTCGTGGGTGCCATTAATTGTTAATGGAAACCCAAATGAATCTCACAAAAAAATGCATTTCAGGCCACCTAACCGCATGGTATCCCAGTACTCTGCGATTTGGTACTGCAAGATCTGAAAAAGTAGTGCAACATTTTGCAGAGAGTCTGCAGAGACTCTTAAGCTAGTATGCTAGAACTTCATTTGTAGCAAGCCTGTTTCCAACCAAAACTTTATATTGTTTTGGATAGAACTGGGAAGGGGTACAGATTGTATCAGACTTTTACTTCTGTCTTGTCCCTACCAATTCTCCTCACTTCATCTGTCAGAACAGATGGTGATGAATAATCTCCAGACAGAACTGATCATAGGAATTAGTAGTATTCTAGGACTTCTCCAAAGAGAGGGGACCTTGTACACCAATAAACATGAATGGCTTAAAGCGTATGTAAACCTTTGCCTTGTAAACAACTTATTACGTTTAAAATATAAATGAAAGGCAAAACATTTTGTGTATATATAAAAAAACCTTATAAACACTTTTTTCACTCTTTTATAAGTTATCACATTCCCTCTGTTCTCAGATGCATACAAGTTAGGGGGTGAGAAACAGTAGGGCACTGAGCTTCCCAGTAAAAGGCCGTGCAGGGTGAGGGGGTGTCAGTACAAGTCTGATCATTGGAGGAGAGTAGGTTGAATTCCCAACACAGCTAGAGAACTGACCATGGTGTGTTCTCCTGCTTAGTGTGGTCAGCTTTTACCACCAGGGATTTCACACAAAGGAAGCAATGCAAAGAGCACAGAATACATTTTCATACATGGTACGGCAGGCACATATCAGAAATATGAAATATTGGGGTAACATATATGTTTTAATCTTTGATTCAGTCTTCAAATAACCTATACCCTTTCTGTAACTGGTTATTTTCTTCAGAATGGAAATTTCTTGTGCTTATTAGTCAATACAGCAACATAGTTTAGCAATGAATAGTCTTAAAGGAGAAAGAAAGGTTATCTACTAAGTAATCTTTAGTTTCCATTAAGAAACAGGGTACAAACAAGTTATTTACACTGCTTATTATTGGAAATGATGTGCTGCATTTAGTAACGGCAGATGGAAGGCAATACTTAAAGCTTTCTTAGTAGAACGCCTTTCCTTCTTCCTTAACAACATTGTCTTTAGTTAGATCTTTTGCTATGCTGTAATTATACTGTGTTTTTCACCAAACACACAGAAATAAATGTGTTTTTTAGAAATGCTTAAAAATAAGGGAAACGTGTTATTTTTAAAGCTGTACTCCAGGCACAAAAACTTGCATTTAAGTGTATTTAAAAATCTAATTTATCTTGGATGGTTTTTCAGACGGAATTCCGCTCAAGCTTGGCTTGCATGCACACGGTCACACAAAAGTTTGCTGAACTTTCGACCGTCAAGAACGCGGTGATATACAACACTACAACGAGCTGAGAAAATTAAGTTCAATGCTTCTGAGCATGCGTTGAATTGTTTCCAAGCGTGCATAGGAATTTTGCATGTTGGAATTGGAACAGACGATCGGAATTTGCAATCAGAACTTTTTCCGACCGAAAAAATGGAAACCTTCTCTCAATCTTTTGCTGGCTGGAATTCCACCAGCAAAAGTCTGATGGAGCATACACACAGCCGCATTTTCTGACCAAAAGCTCTCATCGGACTTTTGCTGGCGGAATTTCCGATCGTGTGTACGCAGCATAAGAATTGGTGGGCTTCAATATAATACTTTTTTTTTTTTTTTTGCAATACTTCTTTAAGATTACGCTACAAATAGCCTGTGTAGAGAGCAAAGCTGTGGGTTGGACCCAGCAGATCCTTGTATTATAGGCTGTCCATAGAAAAATATGGGAGGGGCGGATACATAACCAGTCACTCTGCACAAGGAGAGAGAACAGTGCTGACCATCCTTTAACCACTTAAGGACTGCCTCACGTACATTTACTGTGGCAGGACGGCCCTTAAGAGCAAAATCACATACCTGTTGTCGGCTCTGCGGTTACCCACGATCATTCATCGGAGAGGCAGAATAGCGATCTGCCTATGTAAACAAGGCAGACAGTCGTTCTGTCAGACAGGAAGAGAGAGATCTTGTGTTCCTGCTAATCAGAAACACAGATGTCTCTCTTCCTCCAGTCAGTCCATCCCCCACACAGTTAGAAAGCTCTCCCTAGGAGCACACTTAACCCTTTGATTGCCCCTGATGTTAACCCCTTCCCTGCCAGTGTCATTTATATAGTGACAGTGCATTTTTTTAGCACTGATCACTGCATTGGTGTCAATGATCCCCAAAAGTGCCCTCAACATGGGGGGTGCCCTGGGGAAAGGGGGGCCGTGCGGCCCCCCCACCCCAAAGCACCTTGTCCCCATGTTGATGAGGACAAGGGCCTCTTCCCGACAACCCTGGCCGTTGGTTGTCGGGGTCTGCGGGCGGGGGCTTATCGGAATCTGGGAGCCCCCTTTAATAAGGGGGCCCCCAGATCCCGGCCCCCCACCCTATGTGAATGAGTATGGGGTACGATGTACCCCTACCCATTCACCTAAGGTGTAAAATGTAAAGTACAAAAACACACACACTTTTGAAAAAATATTTTATTGCACTGCTCCGGGGGTCTTCTTCCGTCTTGGGGGTCTTCTCGCCGGACTCCTCCGCTCTCTTCTGCTCTTTTACCTAGCTCTTTCACGAGCGGGGGAGTCCGGCTACCTTCTTCGTCGTCGCCGCCGTCGTCTGGGGGTCTCGATCCGCCTTCGGGGGTCTTCCGGGGGTCTCTTCTGTTCTTGCGGCGGTCGTCGTCTTCCGCGCCGCCGGCGCCGCCTTCTTCTTCTTGTCCTTCTTGTTCTTCTTCTTCTTCCGATGTTGACCTGTCGCTGTCTCTGCCCGGAATGCCTGTGCCGCTCTGCGCTGGGACTTATATAGGGGCATGGGGACAGGGTCACATGTTCATGTCACATGGTGACCCCGCCCCCTTGCGATGTCACAGTCCCAGCATCCTCCGGGACTGTGACAACACAAAGGGGCGGGGTCACCATGTGACATGTGCATGTGACCCTGTCCCCATGCCCCTATATAAGTCCAAGCGCAGCGCGGCACAAGCATTCCGGGCAGAGAGAGCATCGGGTCAACATCGGAAGAAGAAGAACAAGAAGAAGGACAAGAAGAAGAAGAAGGCGCCGGCGGCGCGGAAGACGACGACCGCCGCAAGAACAGAAGAGACCCCCGGAAGACCCCCGAAGGCGGATCGAGACCCCCAGACGACGGCGGCGATGACGAAGAAGGTAGCCGGACTCCTCCGTTCGTGAAAGAGCTAGGTAAAAGAGCAGAAGAGAGCGGAGGAGTCCGGCGAGAAGACCCCCAAGACGGAAGAAGACCCCCGGAGCAGTGCAATAAAATATTTTTTCAAAAGTGTGTGTGTTTTTGTACTTTACATTTTACACCTTAGGTGAATGGGTAGGGGTATATCGTACCCCATACTCATTCACATAGGGTGGGGGGCCGGGATCTGGGGGCCCCCTTATTAAAGGGGTTCCCAGATTCCGATAAGCCCCCGCCCGCAGACCCCGACAACCAACGGCCAGGGTTGTCGGGAAGAGGCCCTTGTCCTCATCAACATGGGGACAAGGTGCTTTGGGGTGGGGGGGCCGCACGGCCCCCCTTTCCCCAGGGCACCCCCCATGTTGAGGGCACGCGGCCTGGTACGGCTCAGGAGGGGGGGGCGCGTAAGTGTTAGATTTGTCTGCCGCAATGTCGCAGTCCAACTAAAAATCGCTGATCACTGCCGTTACTAGTAAAAACAATAAAAAATGTTAAAAGTCCATAAATCTATCCCATAGTTTGTAGACACTATAACTTTTGTGTGAACAATCAATATAAGATTTTTAGGATTTTTTTTTTTTACCAAAAATATGTAGCAGAATACAAATTAGCCTAAATTGAAAAAGAAATTCGATTTTTTATTGGATATGAGGTGATCAAATACCACCAAAAGAAAGCTCTATTTGTGGGGAAAAAAAAGGACATCAATTTTATTTGGGTACAGCATTGCATGGCCACGCAATTGTCAGTTAACGCAATGCAGTGCCGTATCCCAAAAAATGGCCTGGTCAGTAAAACCTTCTGGAGCTGAAGTGGTTAATACAGGAAGCTCCTGTACAAAGGCAAAGACTTATTTTAAAATTGCACAAATCTGTAAAAAAAATAAAGAAAACAACCCAACAAATGACAACAATAAGGACAAAAATAAAGACCCCTCCTTCTCTGATACAGTAGCAGTTTCAGGTGATAAAACAGCTATATTGGTTAGATTGTCATGTTGGGAGTGCAGGTATTGCAAGAAGCTAGTTCTGCTTATTATTCAGTGCTGTAATCAGAACTTCCTATATGCCTTAATGCGTTATTCAGGTGCCTAACAGGCTTTTTGTGATGCCTGTTAGCAGCTAGATATGTGACCTCTTCCTCCAGATTTATAGAAAATCAATACTAGACACTTCTGAAATGTTTTCCAAATGACTCCCAGTGCCTATATAGCATTATCCTCTCTTACAAGCATCAAAAGTGTCTGCAGGCTTCATGACCTGCTGATTTTAGTTGTAGTGTCTAAATCCAAGTACAGTAATGTAAAGCATCAAACATACTTGTCTTAAGTAAATTTTTTCTAACATATTTACTTAAACTGGCCATACAATAGTAAGATTCCATTTGAAAAAATGTATTCATAAGAATTTCCATTCAATTTTCAAATTGATAGTAGGGTCAAATCGTTCTTGGATTAAGATTTCTGTGACAAGAAAATTCAAAGGAGCGGGATGGGAAATTTTTCTTGATTAACCAGTTTCTAACAGTGAATTATTATTATTATTATTTATACAGGTTTTATATAGCGCCAACAGTTTGAGCAGCACTTAACAAAATAAAGGCAGACATTACAGTTACATTACAATTTGGTACAAGTGGAATCAGAGGGCCCTGCTCATTAGAGCTTACAATCTAAAAAGGAAGAGTCAATTGATACAAAACATAATAGCTGTGGGGATGAGCTGATGGAGGAAGTAAAACAGTGTTAGTTAGAAGCAGGATAGGCTTCTTTAAAGAGAAGGGTTTTTAGGGATCGTCTAAAGATGGATAGATTTGGGGACAGTCGGACAGATTGGGGTAGGTAGTTCCAAAGGATGAGAGAAGCTCTGGAGAAATCCTAGAGGTGAGCATGGAAGGAGGTGGCAAGGGAGCTAGAGAGCAGGAGGTCTTGGGAGGACCAAAGAGAGCGTCTTGGTTGGTATTTTGGGACTAGATTAGTGATGTAGCTGAGGGCAGAGTTATTGATGGTTTTGTAAATTATTGTTAGTACTTCAAATTTTATTCATTGGGTGAGTGGAAGATAGTGGAGGGATTGGCAGAGAGGGGTGGAGGACACTGAATGGTTGGTAAGGTGGATGAGTCTTGCAGCGGCATTCATTATGGGCTGAAGGGGGATAGTCTATGTAAAGGTAATCCAATAAGGAGGGAGTTGCAGTGGTCAAGGTGAGAGATAACCAGGGAGTGAATTAGAAGCTTGGTGGTGTCATTGGTTAAAAAGGGGCATATTCTGGAAATGTTACGGAGGCTAAGGCGGCATGGATGTGAGTTTAATTCTCAACTTTCTATTCACTCCAAAATCAAACCTTGAAATCAACCTTTTTTTTTTTTTAAAGTACTTTCAAACGCCATAGGATGAACTGATGAGGATTTTTGTATGGATGTTTGTTTGAAAATCTAAACTTAACTAGATTAAGAGTTGCAGTTGAGAAGCACTTAAAACATTACTCCAAAATGACCTTGTTTTTAGCATCTGTGTGAGTAGACTTTAAAACTCCAGTCATGCTTTAAACATGTAGGTAATAATATTTATGTTTTACTTTTAAGTGCATTTTTTCATTCCTTGTTCTCTGCATTTCTGTGTTTAATGTTAATTTTATAATGCATAGTCTTTTTTTATTCTAACTGTTCATTTTTAAAACATATTTTTGGAGAGAAAAAAATTACAACATCAGAGTGGTTATCTGGTTACTTACCCCAGGGCTGATGGTTGTTTAATCTACAGTATATGAGCTAAAGCATTTTTTGCGATTGAACTATATGCCTATTTACGTGCCAATAATTTTGGCATTACATTAACAATATTTATTGTTTTTTCTGGGAAAAAGTAAAGATTCCTTTTAATGATAATGGCTTCCAAGAATTGTTCTATTTCCTGTGTTGTTAAAGTCAAAAGAAATAATAGAAAAAATAGCTTTATATTGGTGGTAGTTTTAGATGACAACTGTAGATACAAAGTACAAATTTATTGATACATCAAATTATGTTTCCGGTACAAAGCATTGTAAAATATTTTAAACAATTCATATATTTTTTATTTAAAACAAACACCAACCAAACTGATAAATATAGAACAGCAAAGCAAAGTGTCACCCATTCAACCTCCTTCTATGCTTCACCATCACAGAAGCCCTTCTATGGGCAACAAGTGAAACACCTTGACACAACATTGTATCTCTGCAATCACTTTATTTGGAAACCATTTAACTCACAGCAATTTGTTTAATGCATATCAGTCTAGGTAGCCTTAATTATAGCCCATCACACATGATAAAATATCTCTGAAATGATTGCCTGCAAAAGGGTTGGAAACTATACTCCAGCTAGTCTTATGATCCAGACACCCTTGTCGGAGAGCATATCCAGTTTAATGACTGTTATCAGGACAGATTGTAGTATTTATGCAAGTTCTATCAAACATACAGTTATAAAATGATTATCGGTCTCCCTCAAATTCTGTGTAAATGCAGCTAAAAAATACAAATAAAAAAGGGTTAAGGGGAGTTATTAGCAGATAATCCAGGATAAAGGGGGCTAATTAAGAATTAAATATAAAACATTTAAATTAGACTTAAAACTTACATTTACTTTTTTTTCTAACCTTGTAACATAAAGTAATATAAGATATGTCTCAACCTAAAACATTGATGTACTGTGAACCATGGTAAGATACTTCTGTATTTGTATGATGTGCAAGCCAACTAATCCCACTTAGGGATTGTTAGTTGGTAACCCTACCAAATGTTGCCAAAAAGATTAAGAAAAACAGCACCAGGGACAGTCTCTACATCTAATGAAGTGTCCTGGGTGCTGGTGGCTGCTTTGTTAGGTTGAAATCTTCAGTACTCTGCCCAAGGGCGGGGTCTGTGGGGTACAGAGGTAAACCAGCATTATTCATTAAGCAAAGCAAGCATGTGCTTGGGGCACAGGCTTGCCATTGTGCCCTTAATGCTTTCACTGCCATAGTTGACATAATCTTTTTGAGGGTGATTTAAAATACAATACAATATTTTTTTGCATCAGCATGTTTTCACTTTTAACAATTTTAATAAAATATTAAAATGAATACAGTAAATAATATGTTTATAATGCTTACTGTATTATGTATTGACAGCCAGTTGGATTCATAGGGCAATATTTTAAGGCTGAAACTGTTATTTTATATTTATGTAAGTTTGATCAGCAGCATTTAGGTCCATGTTTACCTTTAGGTCCACTTTAAGTCTATATTTCTCTAATAACATGTGTTCCTTTAGTTTAAAACACACACTAAAAAAACATCCTTATTTTTTCTTGAACCCCCTCACTTCTGTTTGTTTGGAATGAGCAGTGCTTGTTAGTTGTGGTTATGTGCACTGCACTATACACACTACAGATCCCCTATGCCGCGTACAACCGATCGGAAATTTGCCTAGCAAAAGACAGATGAGAGCTTTTCTTCTGAAAATGCCACCGTATGTATGCTCCATTGGACTTTGGCTGGCCGAATTCAAGCAAGCAAAAGAATGAGAGCAGGTTCTCAATTTTTCGGTCGGAAAAAGTTTAGATCGGAAATTCCGATCGTCTGTAGCAATTCCAACAAGCAAAATCCCTACGCATGCTCGGAAGCATTGAACTTTATTTTCTCGGCTCATCGTAGTGTTATACGTCATCGCGTTCTTGACAGTCGAAAGTTCAGCAAATTTTTGTGTGACCGCGTGTATGCAAGCCAAGCTTGAGCGGAATTCCATCAGAAAAACCCTCCAAGATTTTTCTGATGGAAAATCCACTCATGTGTACGGGGCATTAGTCCATAGCCTCTAGTCCATTTCTGGAGTGAGCAAGAGAGAGTGGCTATGTCCCTACATACAGTGGTATTATGGAGAAAGAATGTAAGCACCCTGTAACAGGAAGTTGGATCACAGAAACAACAACAACAAAAAAGACATTTGGAGATTTGAGAGCAATACTAGGTACTAGGTACAGAACCCACTGTCACTGTGTGTTTTGGAGGGGGCTATGGGCTGGCCTCCTACCCACAGACTATGGCCCAGAAGAGACTGAGAGACTTGGGGACAAAGTGGCATTGAAATAATGTGATGATATGCTACATCCCTTCCCCTCCATCCTCCCCCCTCTTGTTGCTGCGTTTAATTGTGTTGGGTCATGGCACATAGACAAAGGTCTTGAGACACCTCCCAGCAGGGGATGTGTAAGGAGGGGCTGCCTGCTTGTCATAATCCCTTTATGTGCTTCAACTGTAGTTGTTTGAATATACAAGTGTTGAGTTTCCATTGGTTCTTCCTTGTCCCCTACCCCCTGTATGACAAGACTAAGGGGAGTGTCCCTAACTGTGTTTAAAGTGTATGTTTGGTACTTAATAAACAGTTTATGCTCTGGATGTTTAACCCTCAACACCTGTGTGGCTTGTCTCATGATTGAGGGGTTAAGGGCTGGTTATGGCGAGTCTGCAGGCTGCGGGTGCATTTGGAGGACAGGAGACACAGGTCTGGCGGAGATGCTCAGCAGGGGTATCCGAGATCCGCCACAGTACTTATTGAGTTAAGAATACATACTTAAATAGATTTAGTTTAGTATCACTTTAATGCATCATTCAATTTTTTTTGATCACTGGGCAAGATCTAACTTTAATGTATGATGTCCTGGTAATTGCTAATTTGCACAGATTTTAAACATGGCTCATGTAAATATCACTATAATTAATACATAATTCGATTACTGATAATGACCAGCAAAAGCACTTAAATAGATATTTCATGTATTAATCGTATTAACAGTTCATGGTGCTACAGTTCTGCTTACAAATTAGCATTTGCTCTTAGTGCATGTTACAAAGCGATGTCTTTATCAATTTTCCATACATAATTTGTAAAATAGTTAAGATAATCATGTGAAATTTATATTTGAAAGTTGCTCTTTCTTTGACTGGAAACTATTAGCTTTCTGATAGCTATTCTTAAAGCTGAACTCCAGACATATATATTGGACACATATTAATTCCACTCTGCATTAAATATTACATTGTCAAAATAGTTTTTAAACGCAAGCAGCATAAGTACTTGAATTTGATTTAGATATACAGTTTTTATGAAAGTGGAGAATAGAGGATAATGACAGAAAGAAGAGCTCTTCGGCCTGGGGTTTCTGCTTTTACTCTCCGGGCAAGGGCTGGTGAAGGGACAAGACCTGTAATGCCGCACACACGATCGGAAATTCTGCCAGCAAATGTCTGATGAGAGCTTTTGGTTGGAAAATGTGACTGTGTGTATGCTCCATCGGACTTTGGCTGGCGGAATTCCAGCCAGCAAAAGATTGAGAGCAGGTTCTCAATTTTTCGTTTGGAAAAAGTTTTGATCGGAAATTCTGATCGTCTGTACCAATTCCGACGCGCAAAATTCCTATGCATGCTAGGAAACAATTTGACGCATGCTTGGAAGCATTGAACTTAATTTTCTCAGCTCGTCGTAGTGTTGTACGTCACCGCGTTCTTGACGGTCGAAAAGTTCAGCAAACTTTTGTGTGACCGTGTGTATGCAAGCCAAGCTTGTGCCGAGTTCCATCGGAAAAACCATCCAAGATTTTTCAGACGGAAAATCCATTTGGGTGTATGCGGCATAAGTGTTACTTTACTGCAACCAAGGGAAGTTGGGTCTCCTCCCCAACTGGCCAGGGCTGTGCTGTGTGACAGAGCTGCATATGTTTCAGAACGGAATGGACATAAATATAAGATTCTTGACAAACAAACAACTTTATTATATGTATTTTGTCTGTGTATTTTATACATTTTTCTGTTTTAACACCAGGCCTAACATCCTTTTTTTTCATGCTAAAATACTTGCATGCAGGTTCTTTCTTACAGTATCTCTAAAGCTCACCAGACACATTACAAAATCCTCTACATATACGAACAAGCACATAAGTAACCAGCCTGACATAATATAAATTGATCAGATGGATTAGGTAGGCCCTCCTATTACTAGTTTTGGTAGATTTAAATTTGATTGTACAGAGATTGTTTTGGTCAGATTGTAACATGTATGGTGAGCCTAAAAGAGATCAGAGTACCTCAGTTTTGTGAATCTCACCATATGGCCATTGCATTAAGCATATTCAATAAACCACCTTCTAATATACCCAACAAAGTGGCCTAATATTGTAAAGACTCTCATGGTCAGGTTATAAAAATATTTTCCAGCTATGCTTCTCAGTGATCCTTGGAAACATTTATTTGAAGTATATTGCTGCAGAGGCTTAAGTAACACAAACTGAGTCTTACGTAAAAGTGAATATTGCATTATACACGCATTTCTAAACCCATATGCCCAAAATTGCCATGCTGTTCATTCACTTTAGAATTTTTATGCTGGTATTTTGCTTTTTGCTTGCAAAGAGACAGGATAGCGAGATGATAAACTTTGTTAAAATGATTTATAAGGTATGCAGTTATACTAGTTTAAAGCCTTTGAAGACATGAGAAATATTTAACCACTTCAGCCCCGGAAGGTTTTGCCCACTTCCTGACCAGGCTATTTTTTGCGATACGGCACTGCATCGTTTTAACTGACAACTGCGCGGTTGTGCGACATTGTACATAAATAAAATTGCTGTCCCTTTTTTTCCCCACAAACAGAGCTTTCATTTGGTGGTATTTTATAGCCTCTGCGTTTTTTTTTTTTTTTTTGCCCTATACACAAAAAAAGACCATACATTTTGAAAAAAAAAAACAACAATATTTTTTACTTTTTGCTATAATACATATCCAAAAAAAATGTAAAAAACATAATTTATTCATCAATTGTATTCTGCTACATATTTTTGGTAAAAAAAAATCCCAACGGGTGTATTTAAAAATGTTTGCACAAAAGTTATAGTGTCTACAAAATAGGGGATTGATTTAAGGACTTTTATTTTTTTTTATTGTTCTTGCTGGTAATGGCGGTGATGTTCGATTTTTATCGCATTGCGGCAGACTAAAGTGACACTTTTTTGGGACCCTTGACACCAATACAGTGGTCAGTGCTAAAAAAAATGCACTAATCCCTGTATAAATTACACTGGCAGGGAAAGGGTTAACTACAGGGGTGATCAAGGGGTTAAATATGTTCCCTGGGAGGTGTTTATAACTGTGGGGGAAGTGGATTCACTGAAGGAAAAGAGAGATTGTGATTCAGGTTAGCTGAAACACAATCTCTCTCGTTTCCTCCCAGACAGAGCAGCGGTGTGTCTTGTTTACATTGGCGCACCGCTACTCCATCTCTCCTGTCAACGATCGGCGGGTCGCGGCGGCCATCGCGGCTGCCGGACACGCTGATTGTCTCCCTCTAAACAGCGGGCACGAAATCACGTGCAGGTACATGATTTTGCGCACCCGGGCCGCCCTGCCACAGTTAATGTACGTGGGGTGGTCCGGAAGCGGTTAAATACTGACTTCTGTAGGTTTGACTTTCCATCCGCTTTAATTTTATAGTGATCTGACTATTTTTAAGTTAAAATCAATTTGCTGTTATTGCACTTTTCACAGTTGAATGTGTAGTAGCAACAGTCTTTAAATCCTGCCGCTGCCACCCAAATATGAAGACTGCGCTCTTATGCCACGTACACACGATCGGAAATGCCACCAGCAAAACTCAGATAAGAGTTTTTTGACTGAAAATGCAATCGTGTGTATGCTCCATCGGTCTTTTGCTTGTGGAATTCCAGCCAGCAAAAGATTGAGAGCATGTTCTCTATTTTTCGGTCGGGAAAAGTTCCTATCCAAAAATGTGATCGTCTGTATGCAATTCGGACACGCAAAAAATCACGCATGCTCGGAAGCATTGAACTTAATTTTCTCAGCTTGTTGTAGTGTTGTAAGTTACCGTGTTCTTGACGGTCGAAAGTTAAGAGAACTTTTGTGTGACCGTGTGTATGCAAGGCAAGTTTGAGCGGAATTCTGTCGGAAAAAACATCCAAGATTTTTCGGACGGAAATTTTGCTTGTGTGTACGCGGCATTAGTCCCACCCAGCAAAGTAAACTTCCAACTTGCAGGACAACAATCTAGACTCCAGCAGACCGATAATGATTGTCACTAAGGTCAGGTAACTTTACAGTTAACTCTTCATACGCACAAACTGTAGCCTATTAATGCATCTTTATAGAAACATTCACTGTTCACAGCATCTGCTGTAGCAGTTGTTGTAAAAATGTTTCTGATACTCGCTGTCATGCTCAGACAGGAATGCACCAGAGTTTTAATGTGCCTTCAGAAAAGCAAGGATTCTTAAAAAAAAAAAATTTCCCCTAATACTCCCTTGATATTCCCTTAAAGCAGTATTAAACCCAAAAGCAAACATTTATTATATTGCAGCTTACCAATTCTTAAATGTGATGGCTGTATTAGTTTTCTGTTTAGGCTTTCTTCTATTTTCATCTGTTTTTTGTTCTGGGTCTGTGACCTAAAGTCAGACACAGTCAAGTAACTAGCATTTTCAGAAGAAGTTCAGCAATGGCATCCCCAATATTCCTCTTTTCTCTGCTATTTTAAAAGAAGAAACACTATTCAATGACAATAAAAAAAAGCTGTTATAACAGTTACCAAGCAGCCAAATTACTAAGCAGCCAAATGTTATTCACAAGGATCAGCTGCTGCTGTGATTAAAACAAAAAAGAATCCAGAACAACTCACAATTACTTCAGTATTAACCTTGGCGGTTTTCTCGAGTATTGCTCTGGGTTAAATTTCAGCACCATTAGCGGTAACCCCGAGCCACAGGGATTGCATTGCAGGATCCTTGTGCAATATACTTACCTTGTCCTCAGGATCCTGCGATGTCCACCCACGGTGTCTGCAGGCTTTGTCCTCCGCCCGAAGCCTCTCTGTGCCAGGCTCCGTTTCCTGTGAGCGACGTGACGCACGGGGTGGAGCCCGGCGGCAAATTCAAAAAAGTGAAAACTCATAATACATACAGTACATATAGATTACATTACTCTATGAAATTATTTCACATCCCTTTTGTCCCCAGTGCTTTGTCCAATGCCCTGCATGCAGTTTTTTTTATTATATATACTGTTCTACCTGCCTAGAAACTTGAGATTGTCCATAGCAACCAAAAAGTGTCCCTTTACTTCAAAAGTGGTTTTAGACCAGCTAGAAAACAGCGATAGTAAATTAGAACACTTGCAGAATTGAGCTATAGTGAATTGTGAGGAAATGTATTTTATTATTATTATATTATTATTTCTCTTATATTCACCGACCGACACAGCTCCTCTCTGTAACAAATGGGTTGTTAGCCTTATCACTAGGAGAATACTAGGCATAGTTGTAATACAACACTGAGAACTCTTAGTTCCACCCAGGGGGCGGTCCCTTGGGTAACAACCCTCCTGTCTGCAGACAGACCTCAGTTTTATTTTGCCTAGTAAAGGAAAAAAAAGCCTAGGAACCCTGCGGGCCCATCGGTCCGTGTTTTTTTTTTATGCAGAAGCTTGGCTTTTTGCGCAAGATGACTGATCCTGTGATCTACTATCAACAGCCGGCTGGGTGACAGGCTGGATACCCTTATCCTTGTAGTCTCCCCAGTCCGGCCATCGAGCGTGTGCAGGTCGCAGCTACGGCTCGGCAGGCCACGACAAAACCTCAGCTCCAGAGGTGGTCGGTGAGCTTTTATGCTCCGGGGCGTACATATGACCGGGCTACTGATGTCTGCGTCACAGTATGCCGAGGCCAGCAGCTACCCTGTACGGATCAGTGAGTAGTTCTGCAGTGGAATGTCTCCCAGCTCTTCAGGACTGGTAAGTACAGCTCTCCCTGCCTCGGTGGGGCTGAGCAGCTGGGCATTCCCTGGGAGGTCGATTCAGGGGTTCCTCTCCTCCCTCTCTAACCTCTCCAGTCCCTATATTCCCCCCCTCCCTGGTGGGGTGCTGCATGTGGCTGCTGAGCTGTGTATGTCTGTATATACAGGGATCTTTGTGGGCTCTCACCTGAGATGCTGGCTGGGGGTGTCCTGGGTCCTGAGGGTTATGCTCCCGGAAGGAGCATAACCCTTTCTGTACCTCATGGAGCTGCTGGCAGCCATTTTAGGTGTGGGCGAGGGCAGATTGCCTTCCTGGACTCCAGCGGCCATTTTCCATGTGATCTCCTATTCAGGACACTGGCGGCCATTTTCTGGAAGTCTGAACACGTTCTCAGTGTTCTCTAGCAGCAGCATGACTCGTGTTCTCGCAGCCATTTTCCCTGTGTTTCCTGTCTGTGTACTGGACGCTGGACAGCCATTTTATTGAAGCAAGAGCACATTTCTAGAACTTTTTAGCACTCATTCTAGCGGCTGACACAGACACAGTTTTTGTTTCCTCTGCACTTGGGAGCACTCAGGGACTACAGGCACTACTTGTGGACAGCGCAGAACTCCTCAGGGTGGTGAGTCCGGCGAAAAGAGCCCCTCAGTCAGCGGCGGCGGCAAGGAGGGTGGGACTGTCACTGTCCTAAGTCCACTTCGGGTGGCAGACAGGATAGGGTCAGCATGGCTTCAGAAACTGGTGTTTCTTCCCCCGGAATCCAGGCAATTGTAACCGGGTCACCTGCGGATTGCGCAGTACCCATGGACACCCTGACGGCGGTCCTCAATTTACTCGTTGCCAAGATGGAGGCGGTGCGTGGGAAGAAGGTGCACTAATGAGGCCCCTGCCCCCCCCCCGTCCTCTGGGGAGAGCGCTGACGCAGACTCGGGTCCTGCTGTGGCTGGTGACCCCTGCTCTGTCTTGTCAGATGACGCTGACCAGGGCCGTTTTGGACCGGAGGATAAGTCCCCGTCTGGGTCCGGGCGCGACAAAGCGCTTGTTGGAGCACTTATCACAGCTGTGCGTGATTCCCTGAAGATTCAGGAGCCAGCAGATTCCTCTGCTGATGTACCGGTCCCTTTTCGGTCCCGCAAGCCAGCATGTTCACCTAAGGTGTTCCCGTATCTGACTTATTTTGACAAGTTTATTTACAGGGAATGGGGTCGCCCGCAACGGACCTTCGGTCCCCAAAAACATGACGGTGCGTTACCCTTTTGAGGAGAGCCTTCTCAAAAGATGGTGGGCTCCTCCGGTCGTGGAACCCCCAGTATCCAGGTTAAATAAAGTAACCACGATCACGGTTGAGGGGACTCCTGCATTCAAGGATCCCACGAACAGGAAGGCCGAGGCAGTGGCTCGTTCTTCGTTTATGGTGGTGGGGTCAGCCGTGCGACCAGTACTGGCATCTGCACTTGTGTCGCAGACACTGACTGAGTGGGCAAAACTTTTGCTCCACGAATTAGGAGAGCAACAGGCTTCTCCTGTCTGCGTGGAACTAGCAGACCAACTAGCAAGATCCTAAGTACATCTGTGACGCGGCCCTGGATACTCTCCCTCTGTTATCCAGGGCTTCAGTGTCAGCTGTGGTGCTGAGGCGCCTGATTTGGCTAAAATGCTGGTCTGCTGACCAGGCATCCAAAAAAGCCTGGACGGATCTTCCCTTCCTTGGCAACCGGCTCTTTGGAGCCTCATTAGATGACATTGTTAAAAATGCCGCCGGTGGTAAGAATACACTACTCCCACAGGCCAGGAAGGCTAAGGAGCCACGCCGTAGGCAAGGGCTCTCCTTTTCCGCTCACAAGCGGCTTTTTCGTCCGCCCGGAGCTTCGACAAAGCGTCCAAGCCCGACAGGACGTCCACGGATGATCAAAGACGTCCCTGGAACCGCAAGCCTAACAAGCCTGCGAATAAAAGTGCTACCGCATGAAGATTTGCCCCCACCCATATCTCGGGCGGGGGATCGCCTTCGGGAGTTTGCAGCACAGTGGTCCTCACGGTTGTCTGACCAATGGGTCTGCAATCTGATTTCCACAGGCTACAAGATAGAGTTTCTCTCTTGGCCGCCAAACAGTTAATTCCCCTCCAGCACGCCCGTATCCCCCGCTCGCCGGGAGGCCCTCTTGGGGGCGGTAAGGGATTTGCTGAAGTGCGGGGTGATTGTACAGGTTCCGGAATCGGAAGCTTCCAGGGATTCTACTCAAATCTGTTTGTGGTTTCCAAGAAGGAAGGGGTACGGCCTATCTTGGACCTAAAAGCCCTCAATCACTTTGTAAAAGTGTAGAGGTTCCGAATGGAATTGGTTCGCTCAGTAGTCGCTGCACTCCATTAAGGGGACTCCCTGGCGTCCTTAGACATCCAGGATGCATACCTGCACATACCCATATGCCTTCGGCATCAAAAGTTGCTACGCTTTACAGTCGGGGAAGCCCACTACCAGTTCGTGGCTCGTCCCTTTGGTCTGGCTTCAGCCCCCCGAGTCTTTATCAGGGTATTGGATCCAGTGTTGGCGTTGCTACGGCAACATGGGATCGCGATCATGCGATACCTAGACGATCTTCCGCCTCAGTATTAGACGAGGATGTGGCGATCACCATGCAGACTCTGCAAGAATTTGAGTGGCGGTTGAACCTAATGAAGTCGGTGATTGTGCCTAGGCTTGCGGCTGGACTCCAGGCTTGCGGCTGGACTCCAGGAAAGTGAGAGTGTTTCTCCCTTCATACAAATTGCAGACTCTCAGATCTGTGGTAAAACAGTGGATGAACCACAAGTGGTCATCGCTCCGCTTTTGCATGCGAGTACTGGGACTCATAGTAGCCTCCTTCAAAGCAGTACCTTATGCTCAGTTCCACACCAGAGTCCTACAGAAGAAGATTTTGACAAAATGGGACAAATCTCAGTTGTCCCTGGATCGACAGATCCAGGTGAGCCAGTCAGTCAGATACTCACTGATCTGGTGGTTGAGGTCCCCGTTGATTCAGTCTGGGAAATCAGTCTCTCTACATGGTCGATGAGACTGCAAGGGCGTCCGATCAGGATCCAGTCAGACAACGCCACGGCCATGGCATACGTCAATAACCAAGGGGGGACAAGAAGCTCAGCCGCTGCACGGGAGGTCACTCACATACTTCGGTGGGCAGAGCGACACGTACCGGCCCTGTCAGCCATTTACATCCCGGGAGTGGAGAGCTGGCAGGCGGACTATTTGAGTCGACAGGTGCTGGACCCTGGGGAATGGTCTTTGCTTCCGGAGACATTCAGGTTACTGTGCCTGAGGTGGGGCACACCAGCCGTGGATCTGCTGGCCTCCCGTATCAATCGGAAGGTGCCAAGATTCGTGTCCAGGACAAGAAATCCGTGGGCCGACGCGTCAGATGCGATGGTGGCTCCGTGGGATCAGTACCAGCTGATCTACGCTTTTCTTCCACTGAAACTGTTACCACGTCTGCTTCGCAGAGTGGAAGCTGTGGGGATCCCAGTGATACTGGTTGCCCCAGATTGTCCGCAGCGTCCCTGGTACGCAGACCTGGTGCGTCTGGTGGCAGACGCTCCCTGACGACTGCCGCTGCGAGAGGACCTTCTGTCTCAAGGTCTGATTCTCCATCCTGCTTTACCATCGCTGACTTTAACGGCATGGCTTTTGAGAGCCAGGTGTTGAGGAACCGGGGTCTGTCGGACTCGGTGATCCCAATTGTGTTGAGAGCACGGAAATCTTCTTCTCGGAAGATATACCATCGTACCTGGAAGGCCTACATCTCCATGTGTGAGGAGAAAGGATGGCATCCGTGCTCCTTTTCCATATCCAGGATCCTGCTGTTTCTTCAGCAAGGAGTAGACCAGAAATTGGCATTAAGCACCATTAAAGGGCAAATTTCATCATTAGCTATCGTTTTTCAGCGACCCCCTGGCATCTCACTCCTCAGTGAGTACCTTCGCTCAGGGGGTACGACATGTAGTCCCTCCGGTGCGTCCACCGCTACCCTCTTGGGATCTGAACCGGGTGTTGGCGCTACAAAAACCACCATTTGAAAATATCACCTGTTGACTCTTTCCCTGAAAGTGGCCTTCCTAGTGGCCATCACATCGGCTAGGAGGGTTTCGGAACTGGCGGTCTTGTCTTGCAAGTCGCCCTATCTGGTTATCCACAAGGATAAGGTGGTGTTGTGTCTGCAACTGTCTTTTCTACCATAAGTGGTCTCGGCTTTTCATATCAATGAGGACATTGTATTGCCATCTCTGTGTCCTAAGCCGAAGCACCCTAAGGAGGTGGCCCTTCACGCTCTGGATGTGCTTCGGACTCTTGAGGTGTATTTGTCTGCCACGGCTCCCTTTTGGAAGTTGGACTCACTGTTTGTTTCGGTGGCTGGTCCAATGAAAGGCATGGCGGTCTCGTCGGCCGCCATTTCCAGGTGGATCGGACAGATTGTAGCACCAGCCTATGCCTGGAAGGGGCAGGTGCCCCCCTTTCCGGTCACGGACCACTCCTCAAGGGCAATCGGAATGTCTTGGGCTTCCGACACCAAGCGTCTGCCGCTCAGGTGTGTAAAGCGGCCACCTGGTCGTCTGTCCACACGTTTACCAAGTTCTACAATGTAGACGTCGGTGCATCGGTTGATGCCTGTTTTGGCTGCAAAGTTTGGCAGGCGGCCATGTAGTTGCAATTGAATATGCAATATATATTTTCATTTTTTTACTGTTTTTTTCGATAAAAACACAGTACTGTTATGTTAATGCACTGTTGCATTACTTCCGCAGTTTGATGCGGTTTTGGGTGATCACTCCTGTTGAGGATACCCTGATTTTTGTGGTGTTTTTTTCCAGAACTGTTGTTTTTTGTGGGTAAAGTTTCACTAGTTTCCACTTGCCATGGTGGATGAAGTTTTTATGCTGTTTTCCCACCACTCGTTTGGCACTGCTTGGGGACGTCCCATTTGTTACAGAGAGGAGCTGTGTCGGTCGGTGAATATAAGAGAAAATATGATTTTTTGTACTCACAGTAAAATCCTTTTCTCTGTAATTCACCGACCGACACAGCAACCGCCCCTCCTTTTATCTTTATGTTATACTGCTTGTTGATGTACTGAGGGTTGTTACCCAAGGGACCGCCCCCTGGGCGGAACTAAGAGTTCTCAGTGTTGTATTACAACTATGCCTAGTATTCTCCTAGTGATAAGGCTAACAACCCATTTGTTACAGAGAGGAGCTGTGTCGGTCTGTGAATTACAGAGAAAAGGATTTTACGGTGAGTACAAAAAATCCTATTTTTTTATAATTATTTATATTTATTTATTATATTATAATTTATGATTGTGTTTCAAACTTCATCATACCCGGGATATCTACTAGAATCTTGGTGGACAGATTTAAGTGTCTTATTGCTAAGAATTACAGGCCTACAATATAAAACGCCAAATTTCTATGCAAAATAATTCTACCACTTTGAGATGCAAAAATTTGACATAATCATACCGCTAAGGGAGGTTAAAGAACATTTTGCATAGCAGTGTGATGAAAAGTTCCCTATTTTAGCCTCCCCCTTGAATATTATCAATATTAATGATGTAGACTATGACCCAGTGTGGGGAGAAGGGATTCATTTACCCCTCAAAAAAAGGATGCACTCCTAAATCACTAGATCCACCACTACAATCTAGTTGCCCAGTCATTTTGTTCCCCTCAATTCGGAATTTCTTCTTCCCCTTCCAGGCCGCATAGGTCATATCAACTCTTGGCTTAGCAGACACAACTCAAGGTGCTTATTTAAGCAGCTGTGTATTCATAATTACTCATGTAGCCCTAACAGTAAATGTTTTCATAACTTCTAATGACAGAGCTTTTCATTTTTGTACGTATCACATATTGACAATTTTGTCTAAGTTTCTGAAGCTAAAAGAATTTCTAATATTGCTAGAAAATTGCATGAGTAAAACGTGGCGTTTCCCAGTGCTGACCAATCCTTCTTGAGCTGCTTGGTTGCTGGCTGCCATGCTGACCCTCTTTAATACTTTGAGCTGCTGACCTGAGCACAATGCGCAGATAAGGACTTCTGACTTCATTTTGACTTCCTTGATTGGGTCAGAGGCTTATGGTTAAAGCCAGTTTGTTAGCATAACAACCAGTCAACTAGTATGTGCCAGGAGTCAGTAGTGACAGTTTCTCTCTCTTTTAAATTAGTGAACCTCTAAAACCTGTTTTTCCAATTGCATAGGGCCCACAACAGGCTATATTGTGTGATTTTAGTTCAAATAAAAAGCAATGATAATTTACAAGCCAATTAATCCTGAAAGCATGACCTGTCATGGGTCATGCTTTCAGGATTAATTGGCTTGGGGAAATACTGAGGAAAGTTCCATCAGACTTACTAAGCTTGTTATATTCTTAACGATGAACTCCATGAAGGAATGCAAAGTTCAAACGAATGCAGCATTGTAATCATTAATACATCATTACATTTATTTTTTTATTGCAAGCAGAGTAAGTATCTGAGTTTGACTTTGCATCAGCATTTTTCCATCTACTGTATAGTCTGTATAGCATAGCTCAGAGAGAGGGAATGAGAAGCAGCACAAGGAACCAGCCAGGTGTGTTACAGTGCAAGGAGCATGCTAACTTGAGGAATGAGCAGAATGACAAAGATCCCTCCATTCACTGTCCAGCATGGGAGTGGAGATGGGACCTGTAAGTAAAATAAAATGGTTGCAAAGAAAAATTGGACCCCTTCTCTGCTTCAGCAGGGTTGTGCCGTCTAAAATCTCAGGACTGGATGAACAGAAATACACATCCTTTGGCAAGTAAAACAGGTCTCATTTATATATTTTGTCTGTGTATTTTGCTATTTTTTATTTGGAGTTAGTGTTCCTAAACCCGCAGCAGTAAAATCAGTCTGTATATGCAGTAAAGCATGCTTGTTATACTCACTGTAGAACCTAAGGGGTAATCATCTGCATTGTTTAGAAAAGACTGTTTGATTTCTCTGATCCTCACCTTCTTCAACTGTCCCTAATCCATCTCCTGATAAGACAGAGCCTTTAGAGTCACTCTGCACATTCTCAGTTTGGTGTGTATTGCTAGAGATTTTTCTTCCCTCTGCATTGTATAAAAAAGGCTGTTTGAGCCTCTCTCCTATGATCATCTCCTTCTTCCACTGTCTCCAGGCTGCACATGCTCAGGGACAGGCTGCACATGCTCAGTTTGGTGCGTATTGCTAGAGCTTTTCTTGAGAGAGTGCATGTGATCAGCACTGTTCAGACAGACATTCTCAAAGGACAATCGTGGGAGAAATGAAAACTCCTCCTACAAGCTTTCACCAGACACTCATAGAAGTCACAAGACTGCTGATGAAAAAAGTTTTTTTAGCAGTTTCTATTTACTAGAATAATTGCATTTCCATGTTCTGTGTACTGTGGGGGACCAGATATAGTGAATGCAGGGTCCTGGGTTTAGTAACACTTTAAGCTTTAATTCAGTCCATTTCTCAGTTATGATATGCCAAATAGAAGTGGTCCTGTTGTCCATATATACATATGTATAAGTCTTGAAAATCTATAGGTTGCAATTTTATTTTTCCCACAAACAATTTTTTGTTTTTCTGACATTGACATGCAGAGGTAATGCACATGGCTAAATGCAAATAGTTCTAAGCAAAGCTCTGTAAACATGGGAAGCGATGTGTAAGCAAATATTTTGCAAAGCAATATTACAATGGTGCCTTCAAACGACTGCGTATGCATAATAGAACAAGATGGATAATATAAATACTATTTACAAAGATGATTGTCTCCCTGACCTTCCTTGTAGCACCAAATGTATTACCAATTCGTAATTCTACTTTAAGGGCTGAATCTCTAAGCTTGTATATAATAGGCTTGTGTTAAACAAACAGCATGCACACATAATTACTAGGAAATGCGGAGGAAGATGATAACCTGTACCCATACTCCACACCTGCTCCCATCTTATGATAAATTATAGCTGTAGGAAAAAGTATATCTAAAGTGTCTTTTTTCTGCAGCACATTCCATTATTAGATTCCATTTTTTTTTTGCTTTTCTTATAATAGTATGTTTGTCCAGTGTCAGGTAAAAATAGATTAAGAAAGGTAATTTGTCCGAGAGAACTACGATATGAAATACCAAATACCTGCAAGGGAATGATATCGAGGCAGACGGAACAAATTAGCCAATTCACCTCTTACAAGCATTAGTGATAACCTGATGTATTCATCCCACTTTAATCAAGTTTAGATACTGCTTTCCCTGCACATAGTTTCATTCATTAATAGGAGTTTATGATATATAAATGATATTACAAATGGACAGCGTTTTGCCATTAAAAGTCTTACATTATGTTCTGTAGCAGGAGCTCATAGTATTTTGTACTCTGCAATTATGATCTTTTGAAGCACTTATTTCTTAGTGCTGTGCTTGAACCTGCCAATTAAAGATGAGGGAATAGAATTGTCCTAGTCCAATTTGCTTACAAATTGATGAGGCCAGAGAAGCAAATACAGTAAATCGGGTGGCATTTCTGCACACAGCTGTTGATCAAGTGACTCTATTGGAGTTTGCCACTAATCAAGAATATGACACTGCTCTATAACAATGGCTTCCATCTTTACTACTGTGACAACCTGCACTAAAACTCACATTTAAAAGCACATTCCTGCAGTGCACAGTAATGTGTGGTATATGTGAGTTGTGGTTCATTGTAAATGGCATCCTGGCACATATACAGTATATGCTACAAAAAATCACTTGCACTAAAGTGAACCACAATGCACAGATGAAATTGAACTGCCTTAAAGACAAACTATGCCAATAAATTCCCTTGCAGTGCCCCCACACACTGCAAGGGTTAAATAGTCATTAAGTCTTATCGATAGAGGAAAGTTTTGTAATACATTCCTTATACCTTACTCTGACAGGCATTCACCATCTGTACCCAAATCCTCTGTTGTAATATGTGAAAATAGAGAAATTTGCTCATGTACCCTAAAGTAGGGAGATTCATGAGAAAATTGGGATGTTTAAGATGCCCAAAAAAAACTCAAAAAATTACATTTGTTAAAAACATGCATTTATTGTATCAAAATGTAAATATATTTATAAAAACATATTGGTAACTGCAAAATCACAATGATTGAATGTCCAATCAAAATGACCATAAAGATGTATCTAGGGGGTCAGGTTTGATGTATTTGGCCTATCTTGAGGCTTCTTCAGGATCCCTTTAATGATTGGTAATAAATCAAGGGTGCAGCTAATAAAGAACAACGTATATATTAAAAAAAAATACAATATAAAAATAGATAATACTGCGCACAGGTTAAAAAAGACAGGCGAACTGCAGCTAGCATAAATTGTGGGCAACAATGTACAAGTATGAAATGGAGAAATGCAGCACTTAAATGTCCTTGGTAACAAAGAAAAGGTCCATCAATCCCGAGAAGCACCCAATAGGTGAATTGATATTGATTAAAAGGTGAACAGTATTCTTCGACCAACACCACAGTGAGCCAAGCTTCTTACCCACACAAATGGATTACTAGATTATTGGTGGTCAAAAATGACAAAATATCAATCCACTATGATTGATCTTACCATTTTTAATATTGGTCAGGTGTTCATTAACCCGAATGGAAAATGTTCTGATAGTACGTCCTATGTATTTCTTATAACAAGGACAAGTCAGCATGTAGACTACAAACTTAGTAGTGCAAGTAGTAAAATGTTCCATGGGGTAGATGCATTGAGTCACCATAGATATAAAGGTCTCACTCTTATATCTGCCACAAACCTTATGTAGACAGACATTGCATTTGCAACATGGATAGTGCCCCTTACATTGCTGGAAAAAGGGGGTATGTTTAGGTGGATCTATCACGTTTGAGGCAACCCCTGGATAGAACGAGCTCCCCTAAAAATTACACCAACATTATCAGGGATAACGGGACCCAGAAACCTATCACTTTGGAGAGTACCCCAATGTTTCTTGACAATTCCTTTTATTTGTCTAGATTGGACTGAATATGATGTAAAAAAGGACCACCTAGATTTGTCTTCCTTGATGTTTTAGGAGAAGACTTCAAAAGTGAATTCCTATCTAGCTTGGAATTCCTGTCTATCTCCATATCCAAACCAATGGGCTCATAGCCCTTTTCAAGGAACCTATTTTTCAAGATGGTAGATTGAGTATAGAAATCGTCCAACCGTGTACAGTTTCTCCTCAATCTGAGGAACTGGCTACGGGGGACAGATTTCAACCATTGAGGATGATGACAACTATTGAGTTTGAAGTAGGGCTTTAATTCAAGATGTTTGTCAACAACACTGATTTCCAAGTCCAAAAAATGGACAGAGGTATGACTGGCCTCATAGCTCAGGCTTATACCTCTATCATTTGAGTTAAGAAGAGACATAAAATTGTCAAGGGAATGTCAAGTCGCCATTAGGAGGACAATGTCGTCTATGTACCTATGTACGACATCCTCCTCCCATTTGGTCATGAACAAGTTGGCCAGACTTGTTGGTGTATCCAACAATCAAATGAGTTCCAGCTCACCCTCAGCAGACCATAGCATGTCTTCTATCCACCATGGACTCTGTGGGACCTGGGCTATAGTTTTGGCAGGGACAAGATATACCTGTGTTGTATAAAGATCATAGCTTTTTTTATAGTTATAGCATACTATATGTGCTCCAACTGGACAGAATGATCTCTGCTGGATAAAATATATAAAATTCAATGTGGGATGGTAAAATGCTAGTCCCTATATTATGCCTATAAAGGTAGGTGTTTATAAAGCAATTGTCACTATACCTCTGAATATGTTCCCAGAAAAAGTAAAACAGAATTCTAATGCCCACAAACCCGACTCACCCATGTAGTATTACTATATACCAGACAGAAATATCTGAAAAATATATGAAAAATTAACAGACATTAGCACCAGCATCAGACCGCAGGACTAGAAAATAAATGAATGCAGATATACTGTCATAAATCCTGAACAACCACTACAATCTCACAAAATAACATGAGGAAAGACAAAAGAGCTACCGAAAGAAGGTTCAAGATATTAAAATACTTACTATGTTGTAATATACTTCAGCTTGCACAATGACACTATTGGCCCTCCAAAGACCCTGCATTGTACTCAATGGACGTACATGTTGCAGGATGCCCATGCACAATGCTTGCTCTCTCTCCCTGTAGCAGCAACTCTGAGCACATCTGCTGCTGCTTCAGAGAGCAAGAGTTTATCCATAGCCTTTAAACAGGAGCAGCAATGCTTCCATGATGCTGAGGGGTGGGCATCCAAAGGCTGTAGCATCCTGGAAACCAGGCCAGACAGGGGAAAGGTGCCATTAGGAATTTATTTACAAGGTTCAGGAAGGACCAACATGGCATACATGTATGCAACTTGAATTAAGCAAAAGATTTCTTAACAACATGGCACATTTACATCTACTGGGACCCCTTGACTGCATGGGTTGTTTTATGCGAAAAAGTGAACTAACACTTAAATGTGTCATAATCCATGTGTTAATGATTTGTCAAGAACCTGTCAGCCTAATCAGGTTAGTGGGTGGGTTTTACTTCCTCTTTATTTCCATGCAAAGTTAAAGCATTATGGGCTACTATGCATCGCCCGCGATGTTTTCATTGTCCCCACTAGCGGCGAGCGTCCATCTTCGCCCCTCTTCCTTCTGGGGCCACGAACTCCGGCTCTGTGGCTGGCCGGAGTCAGGTGACGTCACTCCTGCGCATGTGCGCTGGAGCTGCCAGTCACGGCATGACCCCTATTAGAAACGGCACAATGTTCCCTTTCTAAAGGGCGCATGTGCTGATGACATTGGCGCATGCACCATAGTTATTGGCGCTCGTCTTTTTAGTAAATATCTCCTAAACGGTGGAGGTTTAGGAGATATTTCAAGCACCTACTGGTAAGCCTCAATATAGGCTTAACTGTAGGTAAAAGTGGTTGTACAGGGTGCACAACCACTTTAACACTGCTGTGAGGAACAGCATGTGATCAGGATATGCAAAGGCTAGCCATTTAAGGATATTTCTCTGGAAGAAACACGTGGCGATATACTATGACAGTAATCCTCTCTCCTCCATTAAAGAAAGATGGAGAAAGTGCCACTCACACATATATTTTTTGGACATGTCAGAAAACTGTTCAGTTATGAGAACCTCCAGAATAGTGTATAATAAAGAAGACCCAAAGAGCCAAATTATCACAAGAAATACTACCTAAATTGGCTCTTTTATGGACATCTCTAGACTGAAAAGTAAATCTCCTTCTTACTAGACCATTGAGAAAAACATGCATAACACAAGATGCATTTCTGATTGTTGCAGGTAGCTTTAGTGGAAGGGTTCTGAGCTTCAAAAACAAATTAAAAACATGCAGCCCTTAACACTATAAAAGCATCTACACTAAAACTGCTTATCAAAACTTAACACCCAAACCCTTAAGGGTGCCTTTAAATTTAAACCCTGTCATCCCAAATCTATAAACTTAAAGTGGAACTTTACTCTTTCAGTCAGCACATTTCTTCACTTACTTTCTGGTTTCCAGACCTAGGCAAATAATGTCATACATCCCGGTCGTCAGGAGGGGGAGGAAGGGTTTTCTAAGCTAAGAGCAGATGGATTCCACCTGAACCATCTTCCCCTGCTGAAGATGGTCATGACCAGAAATGCTGGGGGGGGGTCAAAGTGATTACATGGATGGATGGGTAAATATAAAAATTAAACTAAATAGAGTTTTTGGTTTATTCTGCTCAAATGCAATGTAGTTTTGCTTTAACCTGCTTCTAACTATTAACCCTAAAGTAAGCCCTTGACATCTACCTTTCACAATCACTTAACTTCTAAATCACTGAAACCCTAAGCCAAAAGCAGACCTAAAGCTAGCCCCAATGCCAACTCTTTTTGTAATTACATACTCATCACATCCTCTGTCTGAAGGTTTTGCACTAATAGCATATAGGTTCCAAGCCAAAGGCACGCAGCTCCAAGATCCTAGCACTAGAAGAAACAGCTTTGGGGAAAAAAGGTGCCATGAAGTGCATGCACATACTAGATTTGTAATTCATGTGCTAGAAGCTTTCATAAACCCTAAGCATTTTGTGCAAACTACGACATGGTGCAATGTAGAGATCTCCATTATTGTAATATTCTTGCATCTGTAGCTATTTTTCTTTCACAAATGTATTATAGTGTTTTCATGTTGGAAAAAAAAAGTTAGATTTCTTGTCAGAGTTTACAATGTTTGATATACAAATATCAGGTCATTAAGTGTCATTATTAAATTCCTAGTTGAAAGCAGGTAACAAGATTGAATATAGATAATGTAGCCGGGCTCAGGAGGATTTTAATTCGTGATGATTTCACGAGTGAACTGCTGTAACAAAGATAGCATATATTAAAATGTGCTTTAGGGATTTTAGTTATTATAAATTACATTCTTTGAAATCTCATTTAGAACCAGGAACAAAAATGCTGTGGAAAGCTCCCAGGATTAATTCTTCCTGAACAATGCACTGTCACTGATCACTCTGTAAAGTAATTATGCTAAATTTAATTATAACATTTTCAGTACATAATAGTGACTGTGCCCAAAAGAGATTTTTATTAGACGCGCGGAAAGTGTTTAGAACACCACTGATAGCATTGTGACTTAAGTTGTAGCATTAACAGAAAATAACAAACTACTGCACTTTTGGATCCAGTGCAATAAGGAGTTAGTTATTGAAGTCATCTGTGCGCAAGTCACTCTCATAAATTGCAGATGTATTGTTGCTTGCAATGTTAAATGTAAAAGAATGGCACTTATTTTTATGGGAATTATTTTAACCTGTAATATAATTAATACTGGCAATTCAGTCAGTGGAGCTACACTGGTGTTTTGGCTGCGGTCAGCACAGGCATACAGTGCCTTGAAAAAGTATTCATACCCCTTGACGTTTTCCACATTTTGTCATGTTACAAACAAAAACATAAATGTATTATATTTGGATTTTATGTGATAGACCAACACAAAGTGGCACATAATTGTCAAGTGGAAGGAAAATGATAAATGTTTTTAATTTTTTTTTTTACAAATAAATATGTGAAAAGTGTGGCGTGCATTTGTATTCAGCTCCCCTGTGTTAATACTTTGTAGAACCACCTTTCACTGCAATTACAGCTGCAAGTATTTTTGGGGATGTCTCTACCAGCTTTGCACATCTAGAGAGTGACATTTTTGTCCATTCTTCTTTGCAAAAAAGCTCAAGCTCTGTCAGATTGGATGGAGAGCGTTTGTGAACAGCAATTTTCAAGTTTTGCCACAGATTCTCATTTGGATTTAGGTCTAGACTTTGACAGGGCCATTGTAACACATGAATATGCTTTGATCTAAACCATTCCATTGTAGCTCTGGCTGTATTTTTAGGGTCATTGTCCTGCCAGAAGGTGAACCTCCGCCCCAGTCTCAAGTCTTTTGCACACTTTAATATGTTTTCTAAGATTGCCCTCTATATGGCTCCATCCATCTTCCCATCAACTCTGACCAGCTTCCCTGTCCCTGCTAAAGAAAAACATCCCCACAACATGATGCTACCCCCACCATGTTTCATGGTGGGGATGGTGTGTTCAGGGTAATGTTCAATGTTAGTTTTCCACCACACATAACATTTTGCTTTTAGGCCAACAAAAATCTATTTTGGTCTCATCTGACCAGAGCACCTTCTTCCACATGTTTGCTGTGTCCCCCACATAGCTTCTCGCAAACTGCAAACCAGACTTTGTATGGCTTTCTTTCAACAATGGCTCTCCTCTTGCCACAGATTTGTGGAGTGCACGACTAATAGTTGTTCTGTGGACAGATTCTCCCACCTGAGCTGTGGATCTCTGCAGCTCCTCCAGGATTACCATGAGCCTCTTGGCTGCTTCTCTGATTAATGCTCTCCTTGCCCGGACAGTCAGTTTAGGTGGATGGCCATGTCTTGGTAGGTTTGCATTTGTGCCATAATCTTCCCATTTTCCAATAATGGATTGAACAGTGCTCCATGAGATATTCAAAGCTTGATTTTATTTTTATAGCATAACCCTGCTTTAAACTTCTCTACAACTTTAACCCTGACCTGTCTGGTGTGTTTCTTGGCCTTCATGATGCTGTTTGTTCATTAAGGTTCTCTAACAAACATCTGAGGGCTTCAAAGAACAGCTGTATTTATACTGAGATTAAATTAAACACCAGTGGATTCTATTTACTAATTAGGTGACTTCTGAAGGCAATTGGTTCCACTAGTTATCAGCTATCAGAGTAAAGGGGGCTGCATACAAATGCACACCACACTTTTCACATATTTATCTGTAAATTTTCCTTCCACTTTCCAATTATGTGCCATTTTGTGTTGGTCTACCACATAAAATCCCAATAAAATACATTTATATTTTTTTGTTATAACATGACATGACAATGTGGAAAATTTCAAGGGGTATGAATACTTGTTCAAGGCACTGTATCTCCATTTCCACTGCAACCCATTGGTGGACAAATATAAATGGCAAGAGGGACCCTTGTACAGAAATGTTTGCCGCACATACCTGTACCTAAGCTAAAAGATTCTTATTCTCAACAATGGGGGCCAATACAAGCTGAAAATAATAAACCTGATTGAAAATGACTATCTGCTTGCCAAATAACATATAGAATCAAGCTTAACCCCTTTGCGCCGACCGTACGCAAATTTGCGTTCATGGCTAGAAGGGGTTAAACAGAGGTGATGCCTGCAGCTGAAGGCATCATCCCGATTGCGTTTTTTAGAGCCAGCGGTTGGCTTTTTAGTGATAACAACTGATGCCACTAAAAGCCGCTCGGCTGTTACCCTAAAGGAACGGGCCTGATGCACCAGCCGATGCGTGCGCCACCTAGACTGAGACCTGAACAAAGCCGAGTTTGATCATGTCTCCAATGTAAAATCCCAGAAGAGAAATCACAAAGTCACTTCTGGTTTACTCTGCTGCCAATGGCGCCAAATTAAGAAAAATTATAGTATTCAGAATCACCAGTTTTAGCTATCTGAATGCTTTTAAGTGCAAAGGAAGGATTTTGGGTCTTTTAGACCCTCGATCCATCTACAAAGAGTACCTGTCACCACCTATTACTGTCACAAGGGATGTTTACATTGTGACAGCAATTAGAAGGGGTCTCAAACTGGCGGCCCTCCAGCTTTTGCGAAAACTACAAGTCCCATGAGGCATTGCAAGGCTGACAGTTACAAGCATGACTCCCAAAGGCAGAGGCATGATGGAACTTGTAGTTTCGCAACATCTGGAGGGCCGCCAGTTTGAGACCCCTGAATTAAGGTGATCAGAATTTTTTTTTTTAAGGGATAATGTAAAAAATAAAAATAAAAAATAAATAAAAAAAAAATTAAAGCTCCCCTGTCCCCGCGTGCTTGCATGGCAAAGAAAACACATTTGTAAGTCGCGCCTGAAAATGTAAACAGTGTTCAAATCACACATGTTAGGCATCACTGCAATCATCAGAGTAAGACCAATAATTCTAGCAAAAGACTTCCTCTGTAACTCTAACCTGGTAACCATTCCATTATATTTAAAGCATCACCTATGAACATCTTTAAGTACCGTAGTTTGTCGTGTGCAATTTCAAAGCATGACAATTTAGGTATCTTTTTACTCAGCGGAACATCATCTTTCACATTATACAAAAAATTTGGCTAACTTTACTGTTTCGTTTTTTTAATTCATGAAAAAAAAAGTTTTCCCCCAAAAAATTGCATTTGAAAGACCACTGCACAAATACTGTGTGACATAAAATATTGCAACATTTTATTCTCTAGGGTCTCTGCTAAATATATATAGTGTTTGAGGGTTCTAGCAAAAAATACGGATTTTAATATGTAAGCATTAAATGTCAGAAATAGGCTTAGGCATGAAAGGGTTAATGAAGTGAGTTTTCTCTGTGATATGAAAGCAATTTTTTCCTATAAAATACTATTTTAACAGTAAAATTCACATTTTTGTGAAACAAAAATGCCATTACTATTTAATATTTGTGTTTGTGAATTAAAGGGGAAGTATAGCCAAAGCTTTTTTGGCCATACTTCTCCTATGGATTACAGTTCGTTCTGCACTCCTGTGACCCATTTTTAGCTGACAGCGGTCTAAAGCTTGCTGTCAGCTGATATCAATGAGCTAGTCCAGGCTTGGGAAAGGTCCTGACTATATCGACGTTCTCCAGTATATTTGACAGTCTCCTGTAACCTTGCAAGCGTCATGTTGTCATCAAGCCCCTCCCCTACGCGTTACACCACAGTGTCACGTGGCTTCCTCCAGGCATTTGAATACCATCCAAAGCCATGTGACCTGGTGGCGTAACACATAGGGAGATGATTGATGACAACATGACACTCTTAAGGTTACTGGAGACTTGAAAAGTATACCGGAGAACGGCAATACCTGAATGTGTACACTGCATGTATGCTGGCAATATCTGGTTTGATTTAGCACCCATGAGATGTGAGTGTATCTCTGCAGTTTATGTGGAAATAAAAGCTTTTAAAGGATAAAGAACTATTTCTGGTTACTTTTTCCCTTTTGATGAGCAGGAGAGCAAGTTGAAGGTATCTGTAGGAGTACTATGGAATGCTGAAAGAAACTGCTTTGCAAGATAAAAGGCTGGAAACATACAGTCCATATATAAGGGACACAAGCACTTTTTGACTTTGCACATGTTGTAATGTCATTGACTTCAGGGGAGAGCACATCCGGCGTTGTTGGTGGCATTTCTAATATTTAAAGTACTGGTGTGGGGGATTAGAAGCACTATGAGTAGTAAAGAAGAGAGGATTGTAGAATCACATGTTGTTGAATGGACATTTTATGTTTGTGTAATCACTTTGATTTATATATAGAAAGTACTGTACTATTAGTGTATATTTCAGATTGTATAACACAGATATGAGAGTGTGAAAAGTGGTAGCAGCTTTCATTCACAGTTTATAGAAAGATTTAGTTTGGTTTGGCAGCTCGCAAGGTAAATTACACATTGTATAATTCCTTCCCTGTTTTGGTGAATTGAGCCTAATATATGACTAACTAACTAACTAATTATATAAATGATCACAAGAACATATCACTGTGTAATAACAAATTGCATCAACTAGGAACAGCAAATTATATCACCCAGAAAAAGTATGTCAGAGTGCAATCTCACATTATATCACCCAACAATAGCAAATCAGCAAATCAGAGTGCAATCTCACATTATGCTACCCAGAAAAAAGTATGCAAGACCGCAATTTCACATTATATTAGCCAGAAATAATATGCAAGACTGCAATCGCACACTATATCACCAAGAAAGAGTATATACTGTGTGTAGCACCCTCCTGGATAGGTTTCTAGAAAGGTCAGATAGATTTTATTTATTTTTTACAAATTCAGCAGTGTGTGATTGTTTTGGGCTGTAATAAGCTTTACTGGCTACAGGCTCAAAAAAAGAAAATTCCCTGCCTTCTGGTGGATTCTTGAATGTAGTGTGCTGGAAGAGGCAAAACCACAGCCTGAATATTTATGTTGTATCAGCCAATCTCTGGGGCAGGATGCCCAGTATGTGTCTGGGTAGTGCATAAATAGTCTGGAGCTTGGGCAGCCAGGGTTCTTGTCCAGGAGAAGAAGTTCTGGGCAGCCCGGCTGAAAATCTGCAGGTGCTCATCAAGGTCCCAGCTATGCTAGAGCTAGGGTGGCTGGTTTTCTGAAAATCTCTGGCACTAATCAAGGATTTATAGTAAGGTGTGGTCTGGTCTGGAGAGTTCACTAGAGCAGTGGTCATCAACCCTGTCCTCAGGGCCCACTAACAGCCAGGTTTTATGTATTACCTTGGGGAGATGCAGACTAGAATACTGTAATCACTGAGCAGCAAATTTATATCACCTGTGATGTATTTCAGTTATCTTGCAAACCTGGCCTGTTAGTGGGCCTTGAGGACAGGGCTGATGGCCACTGCACTAGGAATGTCTGACTGATATTGGAGGGAGGCATCCAAGTATCTAAGAGCATCGTGAGTACAGAACTGAGTTTAGGATCCTGGTCACCATTGTTGCTGCTATCCTTTGTGCATCAGTACTAGTGCTTTTACTGGCCCGGGACATTCCTGGTAGTGTCTCAATGCTGTCCATTTTATCTGGGCCATTGCTAGGCTGTCCTAAGAAGCAGTTACAAAGTGGAGAGCGTCCTCTGTTCAGTTTCATGGAGTATCCCACAACTCCCTATGACCTATCCAAGTTACTTAGCAATGAATTTAAAAAAAGGCAACCCCTAGGCTGTTCTTTGAGCCAGAGGAGTGATTGCTGTGAGCCTGGCTGCTGTTGCGCTAACCTGGGAAAGGAACCTGTGGCAAAATAGCGGCCCTTATGGGGTCGAGCGCTACGTGCAAGACTGCAATCTCACGTTATATCACCCAGAAAGAGTATGTAAGGCTCACATCTCACATTATATTACTTAACAGTAGTATATCAGACTGAAATCTCACATTATACTACCCAGAAAGACTACATCAGAGAGATAGCTCACATTATATAACCCCTGAAAGAGTATGTCAGACGACCAGGGCCGGACTGGGAATAAAACCACCCCTGGAAAAAATGTCATACCAGCCCCATAGCATTATTATACCAGCCCAACAGCATAACATCATTATTTTCTTGTTCATGAAAGGCCTTTCCACAGTCCACACACGTCTGACTTCTCCCATGACCCCATGATCTGAGCGACACTCCCACTCTTGACTCCTCTCAAAACTCCCTCAGAGACTGCAGACATGATATGATACAAGAGATGGTCAGAGACTGCAGACATGATATGATATAAGAGATGGATAGAGACTGCAGACATGATAGAGATCCCCGGTGTCGAGAACCTCCTGGCCGGGCCCGCACCATCGCCTCATGGCTGGTAAAGACCATTAAGAAGGCCTACTCGCTAGGCTCCACACAGATTCCAGAGGGCCTGAAGGCGCATTCCACCAGGGCAGTGGCAACCTCATGGGCAGCCTATTGTAGGGTGTCAGCGGAAACTATCTGCAAAGCGGCCACCTGGTCCTCCAGGAACACCTTTATTGACCATTACAAAGTTGATTTTGCACGTTTGTCAACCGTAAATTTCGGAAAAGCTGTTATTCAAGCCAACTCTGCCATTCCTTGCGAATAAATTTTTGCTTATTGATGCACTACCCACCCTGTCTGCGAGTTTACTCCCCAGAGTGTATGCTGCCATGATGCGACAGGAAAACGGAAAATTGTATACTTACCTTTCCGTAATTTTCCTTTCCTGTCGCATCTTCATGGCAGCATACAACGACCCACCCTTTGTTTCTGAGGTGACTCATATATACGGAGAATACCGGGGCGGGGGCCGTATCGTCATCTTATTGCAGACATGATATGATATAAGAGATGGACAGAGACTGCCGACCTGATATGATACAAGAGATGTTCAGAGACTGCAGACATAATACAAGAGATTCAATGCAGTCATTTTTATTTACCTGCAAAAAATGTTAATTTATTATTATAATAAATTAGTTTACTTTTTATTATGATTTATATTATTATACAATGGTGAGAATGAGGGGATGCAATGGTGTGAGAGGGACTGAAATGGTGAGAAAGAGAGAGGAGAGGCTGCACTGGTGAGAGAGAGGGGCTTCACTGGTGAGAGAGAGAGAGGCTGCGCTGGTGAGAGAGAGATAGAGAGAGAGAGAGAGAGGGGGCTGCACTGGTGAGAGAGAGAGGGGCTGCACTGGTGAGAGAGAGGGGGGCTGCACTGGTGGGAGAGGGAGAAGGGGGCTGCACTGGTGAGAGAGAGAGAGAGGGGCTGCACTGGTGTGTGAGAGAGAGGGCTGCACTGGTGAGAGAGAGAGAGCGAGAGAGAGAGAGAGAGAGAGGGGGGGGCTGCACTGGTGAGAGAGAGAGAGAGAGGATGGGCTGCACTGATGAGAGAGAGAGTGAGAGGGGCTGCACTGGTGTGAGAGAGAGAGAGGGGGGCTGCACTGGTGAGAGAGAGAGAGGGGGCTGCACTGGTGAGAGAGAGAGGGGGCTGCACTGGTGAGAGAGAGAGGGGGCTGCACTGGTGAGAGAGGGGGTGCACTGGTGAGAGAGAGAGGGTGCACTGGTGAGAGAGAGAGAGGGGGGTGCACCGTGAACTGGTGAGAGAGATTATACAGCTTGCAGGCAGCACCTTAATTCTTTGCTCCACGGGTGGCCGTTCACTTCTCCTATGCCCTCACTCTTGACTCTGCATGCAGACTGAGACTAGTGGGCATTGCCGGCGCCGCATGGGCCGGATGGAAGGAGAAATAAAGCAGGACCACAGCGTTCTGACGTTCTCCTGCTTCTCCCCTCAGGCACATCACTCTGCAGGTGCAGCCTGCAGTTCAATGGGCGGCGCCGGATCAGAAGAGAAGGCATTGCATGTCGCCAGCACTGCCGCTGCTCTTTATTTTACTGACAGCCAGGCAAGCAGCTCCGAGCCAAAAGCAGCCCTGAGTGCAGACAGCGTACCTGGAAATTTTCCTGTATCCGGTAGGCCAGTCCAGCCCTGCAGATGACAATCTCACCTTATATCACCCAACAAGAGTATATCGGCATGCAATTTCACATTATACTACCCAGAAAGAGCATGTAAAGCCCCATACACACGGTCGGACAATCCGCGGACCAGGTCGGTCGGATCCTGTCCGTCATACTTTGTCTGATGTTGGTTTTGCGTACACACGGTCGGACAAAGTTGTCGGAAAATCCGATCATTCTGAACGTGGTGACGTTTGTTGCCTACGACGGGACTACGTAGAGGCTAGTAGCCAATAGCTTTGGTCTTGTAATGTGATCTGAGCATGCGTAGCACTTTGTCCGGTCGGACAACCGTACACACGATCGGATTTGGTGTGATCGGACCGTGTTGTCGGCAAATCTTTCCAGCAGGAGATAAGACTTTGTCCGTCGGACAATCCGACGTACACTGTCCGATGGTGCATACACACGGTCTGATTTTTCAACAACATTGTCCGATCGGACAGAATCCATGAAAAAGTCCGACCGTGTGTATGGGGCTTAAGAGTAAGACTGCAATCTCACAATACTGTGTACCACACAGCAAGAGTATATACAGTAAGACTGCAATTCTCCAATTATATTACCCAAGAAAAGTACATCAAACTGCAATCTCACATTATACTACCCAGAAAGAGTATGTAACATTGCATTCTCACATTTTATCACCCAGAAAGAATATACAAGACTGCAAGCTCACATAATACTACCCAGAAAGAATATGTAAAACTGCAATCTCACATTATATCACCCAGCAACAGTATATCAGAGTGGTATCTCACATTATTGAATCCCTAAAAGAATATGTAAGATTGCAATTTATACATTATATTACCCAGCAAGAGTACATCAAACTGCAATATAACATATCACCCAGAAAGAGTATAACAGACTGCAATTCCACATTATAGCAAGATTATATTGCTGTACAGTCTCACACCACATCACCTAGCACAAGTGTATCAGACAGCAAAAGCATGCTACGTAACCTACCAACAACATGCTGGGTTGCAAAGGCAATTTAATAACCACATCAAACTGTATCATGCTGCCACGGTACAGCATATGACAGAGCAGCTAACCCCTAACTTGCCCCATAATTATCTACTACCGTTTCCCTTTGTTTTCAGCATTCACCAGCATCATTGTGTGTTGCCCTTACTCCCTTATGTGCAGCCCTCTCACATTCTTCCTGTAGTGCCAGTGTCAATGGCTCATTGCAAAGAGCTTATAATGCATTTTGAATGCAAGTTCACTGGCTTTCTCCAAAAAGGCACAACTGTTATTGCGGACTTATGCAGGCTGTATACTTTACATTCTGTACAATATCTTATAGCTTTACCAATCACTGTGTAGTGTGAGGACCTACCTAAACATTCTGTTCTCTTTATATCCCATAAGGTGCCCTTGTACTACATAGTTTGTTGGTATCTCTAAGGTAAATTGTACAATTAGATTGTAATGTGTATGGACAGCTTTAATCTAACACAATTGTTAGATATATTGTTTGTTTAACATTGTATTTTTTGTAGGGCTGTGGAAAATAAAGATTAATTCCTCGATTAATGGTTAATTTTTTTGATCAATCAAAATTCTCACCTCTCTGCTGGCTTACGGGTCTTCAGGGAGTTCTGTTGGAGATCTGGTCACGGACATTGACATCCCCAGACTCCTCCCCCCTTCCCCAAGTGCCTCCATCTGCTAACGAAGGGAAGGGGGGAGGAGTCCAGTGACGTTGAAGTTTTGATTGAACGTAACGTGTACGGGGGAGGAGCTACGCATGACGTCAGCCGCTGCTGCCCTACGGAACTGATGCGATTGTCGGCTTTACATGCTGTATTTTTATCATCTTTATGTGAGTAGTTTGTGTTTGAACACAAAAATGTAATCTTATACTTAAGCGTGAGCACTTTTCTTTCTACCCATGACCTGGCGTCCTTGTTGAGATCTAAGGAGACGTGAGAGAAGTTTATGGTCCGTCTTAACCCTTTTGATACCCACTTGCATGACCACCTGTTTGCACAGGAGTCCATGCCATAAGGTGAGAGTGATTAGTTAGACCGGAGGTGGAAGGATTGTCACGCTTCTGTAAAAAAAAATACTTACGTCAGTGCTACAGTTTGAATTTAAAACTTATTTGTGTGAACTGTGAAGTTAAGTCATGGATTGTGGAAACGAACTAGTGTCGGGTGATTGTATATAGTGTATACCACATTTACCACTGACTAATGCAGAGTTCCAATGCAAGGAGATCAGCTAAAAGTAGTTGGATCTGTATGTGCATTTATAATTAATCAAAATTAGTTGATTAATCGATTAAAAAAAATAGATTATCAAATGCAAAAATTTTAATCAGTAACAGCCCTAATTTTTATAAACAAATGCAACTTAACTTTCTTCTAGTTTCTTAAGGTAATGGAAAACTGGATGATAAAAGTACAAAGTGATGCAGTATTTTTATTTCCGTGTGCTGAAGCTCAAGCTGTGAGGAGCAGCTCAGTCCTAGCTCAATAAGTCATCATATAAACACATGTCATCCATTATTCTGTCCAGACTGAGTTCCTGTTTTTTTTCTTAGTCCACTGATCTGGACTCCAGCCTCGTTATCTTGCATCAATCCATCAATGTTGTCCACAATCTGATCCTTACAGTGAACTCAGTCTGGCAGAGGATTTTTCTGGAATAGCAGATTTATTATAGCTGAAAACAGAATATTTTACCCACTTTCTGCTGAAGTTTCTTTGATGTATTGTGCCAAGGGCCTATGGCATATTGTAAACTGATAATATCTTTATTTTCTTAACTGGTAAGCATCAGCTGCTCTAGGACCTAGGGCAAAAAGATGATTATTGGCTTCCCTATCAAGTTTTTCAGAACACTAGTACATTTACATACTGAATTTGATACCAGCTAGTACAAAAGAAGACTTTTTTTTTGCTTTTTTCAGCTGCAGAGAATGGTGATCAGCCATATTATGAAATGATCACTGTTCTATGTAATTAAACAGGTCTAGTGTAGCTTAGTAAGCCTAGTGCACACTACTATTTTTTTTTTTTGTCATTCAACCCAGCAAGGGTGAACAAAAAAATAACTGACAGCTTAGGAGTAGTCACTGTACTAACTATGTGATGTTAGTACAGCAATCTCCCCTGTTGTGCTATTGTGTTCTGATAGGGGAACAGACCCCCTGCCAGAACACCCCTATCAGCGCTCTAAGCCATTGCCTGAGAGTGCTGCCCAGGAGCTGCTCAGCAGATCTTTTTTGGTCATGCCCCTTTGACAGAAGGCGGCCCGGCTGCAGTAAACATGGGCCAAATGTCGACCGGTTTGTTTACTATGTGTACTAGGCTTTAGCCAATAGACCTTCCTTATTCACAGACATGGAGCAGGCATGCAGAAAATAACAGACACACACTATACTTTCTAATTGTTCAAAGTCAGAGACAAGTTGAAGCTATTGGATTGGAAGAAGGACTGCCATCCAACTAATTGGTTCAGAGGAAAAGGTCAGTTCTGATATTGTATACACCCCAGTCCCTTTGTTATCTTGGCAATTTGCACAACCCAAAATAAGTTCATAGTAATTTGCTTGTACTCCTACACATACTATTGTTGTTTGTTGATGCAGGCAACAATTGTCTGTCTATGGACCTAAATTGTACAGCTTCTAACACCGGTTACTTACTGTAATTACTGTAATTAAAAGACAAACGTGTATAGAAGTGCAGGATTCTGGGTATGGCTTTGAACGTTTGTGAAATACAGTACATTTTGTACATTGACTAGAAGTGAATATTGTATTTTAAATAAATTCTTTGTTTTTATACTGCACTATGATGCTGCTTATTTTTATATTCTCTATGAGCGGAGTATTTAACTGAGGTGGGTGCCTGTGGACCACTGATGGGAAGCGCCATTTGATTGGATAGTTTAAGATGCTTGTGGACAGCCTGTCCATCACCTAATATGAATGGTGTCTCTGGATTGTAGTTTAAAAACATTATTTGACCGTTCATTTTATGGGCATCAGTATATTCGGGCCTATGTCACTTACCACTGGTGGACTGTGGGCGAATAATTCTACATGGAACCCATCTCTTTATTTACTTTATGGTTTGGAGGTGTCCACATTTCTCACTTTTTTATGTTTTTTCACAACTTGGGACTTTGATTGGACTAATTAATAAATTTGAATAATTATTACTTATTCAGTGGAGTTCACTGTTTTTTTATGAGCACAAATTTGTTTTCTATTTAATTTGTTTGAAGATTAGATATTTTTTTTTTAGTGCTGCAGTTCTATACACATTTGTCTTTGAATTTGTTGTCAGCAAAATTGCATTTTTATATTATATTTATATATAATTATATTTTGAAGGTCTAAACGCAGGTATTAGAAATGTCTTTACTTACTGTAATTGCAAATCAGTGGGACTTCCCTCTAGCTCTGCAACTGGTACACTAGCAGGAGCAGTGCAAGCAGTGTAAATATTACTGTCAGCCAGTGGCTGGAGGGGAGAGCCATTGCTGGAAAGGTGGAGAATCAGGAGGAGCGCTGTATGTTCTCACCTTTACCAGCTCCTCCCTCTGAAAACATGCATGGCCAGAGGGAGAAGAAGATCCCTGCATGCTGTGTTCTGAAGGCTTGCCGTAAAGGAAAGGGCATGGGAGTGAGGGTGAGGCAAAATGAGCTAAGCTTTTGCCACTATTATTGTTATGCTTGCCTGTTAATTAGCCATTTGTGCCTATATACTGTCACTGCTATACATTTTTGGCCCACATATTGTAATGATTGGCCATTTGTTGTTCATGTATTCGAAAGACGCGTACAGACGATCGGACATTCCGACAACAAATGTTGGCTCAAACTTGTCTTGCATATACACGGTCACACAAATGTTGTCAGAAATTCTGAACGTCAAGAACGTGGTGACGTACAACACATACGACGAGCCGAGAAAAATGAAGTTCAATAGCCAGTGTGACTCTTCTGCTTGATTCTGAGCATGTTTGGAATTTTGTGCGGCAGAATTGTGTACACACGCTCAAAATTTCCAACGACAAGTTTTGTTGTCGGAAAATTTGAGAACCAGTTTTCAAACATTTGTTGTCAGAAATTCCGACAGCAAATGTCCGATGGAGCATACACACGGTCGGATTTTCCCACAACAAGCTCACATCGAACATTTGTTGTCGGAAATTCCGACCGTGTGTACGCGGCATTACAATTATCCATTTGTTGCCCATATATTGCCTATATTTTGCCCGTGCATTTTAATGATTGTCCATTATTTGCCAGCAGTTTGACATGATTACCCATTTGTTGCCTGGGCATTGTAATAAATTATTTTTAAATTATTTTTGTAGCACATGTATTGCCAGGCTTGCCATATATTTCACCCTCTCTCCCCCCCAGGAGTCTCAGGCTTACTGACAATTCCCAGGTATTTCTTTGACACCTTACGATTTCTGCTGGGACTTTACTGCTCCAGCTCTGTATTGGAGCACTGTCTTTGTTGACCTGGAAAAATTTCCTATTTTAATTATTGAAACTACCCTTTAGTAACTATTTTAATTAATGAACACAAAACTGAATGTGAAATATATATGTAAAGCGCTGCGTACATTGACCGTGCTATATAAGTACCTGTAATAACTAATAATACAGGAAAACCTTGGATTGCAAGCATAATTTGTTTCAGAAACATGCTTGTAATCCAAAGCACTTGTATATCAAAGCGAATTTCCCCATAAGAATTAATGGAAACTCAGATGATTTGTTCCGCAACCATTTATTCATAGGTTCTTCAGTTTATAGTCCATATAAATTTTTTTTTATAGCATAACCATAAAATGTCCATCCACAAACAGCAGCCTCCACAAAGGAATTCAAAGCAAAATCCAGCAGGAGCTACAGAGTATAAAAGAGAAGAGAGGCCCCTAAGTATAGCCATATGTTACTAAATGTTGTACCTTCATTAAATGTAACCATATTGCTACACTTAGAGGCACCTCTCTTCTCTTTTATACTCAGTTGTGACATAACAATACTGTTATATCAAGACATCGCTAGTATATCAAGTCAAAATGTATTTAAAAATGTTGCTTGTCTTGCAAAATGCTCTCAAACCAAGTTACTCTCAAACCAAGGTTTTACTGTACTATATTGCTGTCACTTGCTGCTTTCACTGAATGTCTATAGAACAGAAAACGTTTCTTCCATCTGACTAATCATCTAGAAGAACTGACATAAAGAAAGACTTAATATTTGTCTGCCAGAGGAACTGAGCAAACACTATATCAGCAGAGAAGAATATGCTCTTGGTAAGCACTGGTAAAGGTCAGTTTTACCATCAGCAATAGATTTTTAAGGTGTTGAAAACATTATTACTTTCTGAGAAAAGTGTCTGTATACAGTAAAATAAAACACTATCCTTGACAATATATACAATACCATTGACATTAATCTAAACTTTTGAAAAAAAAACAACTTGATGCACTCAGAAAAAGCTTTTAGCCATCATCAGCAGCCAATCAGTATGGAGGAACTTAATAGGCACTTCCCCATATAAAAGCAATAGACAATTTATCTGTGGCGTGGAGAATGGTTGTGTAATAGTGTGGCTGCTGTCAGCAGAAACTCTGCATTAGTTATCACTAAAAGATTGAGCGACTCCTCTGAAGTGCTGCTTACACAGTTTTATCAGTTTTAGTTAAAAACATGGGTCCCATTTTTAAATGGGATATAGATACTAGTCACCATGCTGTCTGAATTGCTACAAAACTGCAAAAAAAGAGACTAGAATGTATCTGTCTATTTTGTACTGCTGACTAATCGTCCAACTTTTTTCACTTGCTGATTGCAAGTAGAAATTGAATAGGTTACGAAAGTTACGAAAATTCCCATACGACAGAATAAAAATTTGGAAGTGATGTAATGTGTTGTAGTATGTTAGTATTGTATTTTTGGACAACAACTGTACTTATTAAACGAAAATTGTACGATCTGGTATCATATAAGAAAAATGTTAGTGCTTGTCTGATCGGACAATATCAGATGAACTGTCATGATCGGCTATTGAAAGCTGTGTATGAACGATCAGACTACGATTTTCAGATCGTGTGTACAAGCCATAAGTTTGTGTATACAGTGTACATGTTGATGATACACTGCAAATTTTGTATGGTTTCTAATAAACCGGACAAAATTTGTTTAGTGGGTGGCCCTATTGGCCCCTCCCATTTGACATCCTTTTGTTAAAAAATCAAGGAACCCGGTTCGAAAATTGTTGCGCAAACAGTGGTTGCATCCAACAATAGCCTAGCAGGGGGATTCATCCAACTACACTGTTAGCGCATGTTATGCCGCGTACACACGATCAGAAATTTGGCCAGCAAAAGACCGATGAGAGCTTTCGGTCAGAAATTCTGACCGTGTGTATGCTCCATCGGACTTTTACTGGCTGAATTCCAGCCAGCAAAAGACTGAGAGCATGTTCTCAATTTTTCAGTCGGAAAAAGTTCCGATCCGAAATTCTGATCGTCCGTACCAATTCCGACGCGCAACATTCCTATGCATGCTCGGAAACAATTTGACGCATGCTCGGAAGCATTGAACTTAATTTTCTTGGCTTGTCGTAGTGTTGTACGTCACTGCGTTCTTGACGGTCGAAAGCTCAGCAAAATTTTGTGTGACCATGTGTATGCAAGCCAAGCTTGCCGAATTCCGTCTGAAAAAACATCCAAGATTTTTCTGAAGGAAAATCCGCTCGTGTGTATGCGGCATCAGATATAAACGCGCACACTGGAGTGAGATCAATAATTCTAGGTCCATTACTCATGAATAACTCTAAACTGATGACCTGTAGGGCCTTTTGGAGTTTCGCCTTTGGAAATTATAGGGTGCTGAGGTTTGTTGTCAATTCATGGGCTCATTTATTTTTAAGGCTTGACATGTTGGCTAACTATTTACTTAGCACAACCTCATCTTTTATATTTGACAAAATTGATATTTAATTGTGTGTGTTGTGTGCCCTAAAATTAAGTTTAGTGTATTTTTTTGTTACGTTTTGCAATTCATTAACTGTTGCATTAAACATGACATGATAAACTTGGAACTAACAATATGTTATTCTCTAGCGTGTCTGTTTTCAGAAAATATATGTTGGGGAGTTTTACATAATCTTCAGGCCTTAAATTATTCCTTTAACGTGTGCAAAAAAAAAGGCCCAAAGGCCCTGGCAGCGAAAAGGTTAAAGACTCTTGTGCTGTCTATTTAATCTAATCTAATGAGCACTGCTGCAAACGACTGTGAATATAAAAATAATAAATGGGTAGGTGGTGATGTTTGCTCTGTGTGAAAAACAAGAAATGTGTCCACTGGACACAAAAGGTGATACTGCTAGTGTATAGAGAGTGGGTGATATGAGATAGTAGCAAATCTCATAAACGTGATATAATCCTAGTGCATCAATTAACATCAAGTGGATAAAAATTGCAATTGGATAAAATTGACAAATCAATTAGCATAATCAAGTAAATAAGTAACAGAAATGTGTTGCACATAAAGCTTGATATGTCCTGCTATAAAGCCCCATACACACGGTCGGATTTTCCGGTGGATTCTGTCCTATCAGACAATGTTGTTGGAAATTCCGACCGTGTGTAGGCACCATCGGACAGTTTCCATCGGATTGTCTGACGGACAAAGTCCTATCTCCTGCTGGATAGATTTTTTGACAACAAAGTCCGATCACACCAAATCCGATCGTGTGTAGCGAATTCCGACGGACAAAGTGCTACGCATGCTCAGATCACATTACAAGACCAAAGCTATTGGCTACTAGCCTCTACGTAGTCCCGTCGTAGGCAACAAACATCACCACGTTCAGAATGATCGGATTTTCCGACAACTTTGTCCGACCATGTGTACGCAAAACCAACATCGGACAAAGTACGACGGACCTGGTCCTCGGATAATCCGTGCGTGTGTATGGGGCTTTAGTGTAGCAAAAAAAAAAGGAAACCACAGGTCCAGATAAAATGAATAGCAGGTATGAAAAGTCAATGCAGTCCAGTGACAGGTAAAAACCAGAAGTCCATATATAAAATGATACTGTAATAAGTGAAAAAAAACACACGTCAGTGTGAAACTGTAATCAATAAATCCCACCACCAGGAAACCCAGGTGCTGAAAACGCCAATCTTCAGTGATGACACCTATGTGTCTGCAAACAGCTCCCCTTACTGCTGTAAGGTATACAGAATGGGTTGGTCACAGATGCAGATAGGGATAGCAGATGCAAAATGTAATTGTCCCCTCTTGACTGTGTTAGATTGCTTGAATGGTCTCAGTGGCAGATATTTAATACATATAACGAAACATGGAAAAGATAAAGTTCATAGCATAACTCTGTAAGGTGAACGCAATGGGATAAGGGCAGATCAAAAAGTGATGCACTTTTTAAACGGGGAGCATAGGCGTCAATCCACGAACGCCGAGTTCGTAAGCCCCTTATAGGTGGTCCTTTGTCCGCAGCATTACAAGATAGAAACTCGATGGATGGTAATTTCAGATATAGAAAGAGAGATGCTCATAGTATAACCCTGCATAAAGAACAATTTATTGTGAAAAAATCATAAAGAACAAACTCACATATGTAAATGACATGCAATATAAACATCCACGTGCGACAAGCTCGTGTCCTGCAGTCAAACTGTGAATATACCTAGTGCTCCAATCCCTACGCGTATTGTCACATCACATGACTTCATCAGGGGAACACATTTCTTGTTTTTCACACAGCGCAAACATCACCACCTACCCATCTAAAAGGTTAAAGTGTTCACCTTTACAGAAAAAAATGTAAAGGTACACTAACATCCCACTAACAACTACATCCCACTAACACCACCCCACCCTCCCAGTCCCTGCTGTGCTTACTACCAGCAATGCTGATCTGTCAGAGCCCACACGACCAGTTTGGCGTTCCGGGGGATTTTAAATATTCGCTATTCTCCCTCTTCTCTGTTTAGCCCAAAATTATTCAGACTGGCCATTGCCTGGACAGTGAATAGCTCTGATCTGTTCCAGAAGCATTGCACAGAGAAGAGGGAGAAGAGCATGGATTTTAAATCCTTGGACCGATGTACCGGCTGCATGGGCTCTGACAGCTCAGCTTCACCAGATGTAAATACAGTAGGGACCGAGGCGTGGGGAGAGTGTACAGTGTTGATGCATCTTTAAATGTAGGTGAGCTAACTCTACCTATTGCTACAGCTACTCTTATGCATTTCCCTCCATTACGGGAGCCGAGTGATATGACTGAGCTCCAGTGATGGAGGGTAATGTGTCAGAGTTTCTGTTGCAGCAATATATATTATATCTATATAAAATTTACAAACCAACCGTTTTAACCACTTAAGCCTCAGAACTTTAACCCCCTTCATGACCAGGCCATTATTTGCGATATGGCACTGCTTTACTTTAACTGACAATTGCCCGGTCATGCGATGCCATACACAAATAAAATTGATGTCCTTTTTTCCCCATAAATAGAGCTTTCTTTTGGTGGTGTTTGATCACCTCTGCGTTTTTTATTTTTTGTGCTATAAACAAAAAAAGGCCGACAATTTTGAAAAAAAAAAAACAATTTTGTTTACTTTATGCTATATATCATATCCAATAAAAATATAAAAAATCAAATGTTTTCATCAGTTTAGGCCAATATGTATTCTGCTACATATTTTTGGTAAAAAAAATCCCAATAAGCGTATATTGATTGGTTTGCGCAAAAGTTTTAGCGTCTACAAACTAGGGGATACTTTTATGGAGTTTGTATTTTTTTAAAAATTTTTTTACTAGTTATGGCGACAATCATCAATATTTTTTTTTTTTTAGCGGGACTGCAACATTGCGGCGGACAAATTGGACACCTAACTGACACTTTTGACACTTTTTGGGGAGCAGCGACATGAATACAGTGCTTTATAAATGTGTGGGGAAAGCTGTGACTGGAGGAAAACAGAGATCCGTGTCTGACAGAGATTCCCTTACAGAACAGCGGTCTGCCTTGTTTACATAGGCAGACCGCGATTCTGCCTCTCCTGTGAACGACCAGCGCATCCCGGCAGTTATTACGGCCACTGGACCGGCTGACTGGCTCCCGCCGTGTCCAATCACAGCGGAAGCGGGCCGCTGGCAGCGGGCATGTGCGCCCCAGACCCACTGCTTAAAATGACATACCTTTACGTGATTTAGCGCAGGGTGGCCGCCCTACCGCAGTGTATATGCGTGGGCGGTCCTTAAGTAATCAAGACCCATATATCTTCTTAAGCAAGCTATAAATATTTGAGCTAGTAGTTTTAGTAATGTTTTTAATAGTATTTATATTAGTATTCATAATAATTATACAGGCCCTCCATAGTAACCAAAATGCAATAGTAGAATTGGTCGCTATAAAATAAATAAATATATATACTAATATATCAAAAACTGAACTGCTAAAAATCCTAATGAAATTGCATTCACGAACATGAACACTTGAGAACTAAACGCAAATGTTATCCAGATCAGCCATCATTGTTGCAACCTGGGGATTAAATTTGGGGAATATTTTAAATTATCGGGATGCAAATATTCTATTAACAACTAAAATAATTGTTTTGTCTTTAAAGATTCATTTTCTAAAAGTACACTTGTCATGTAAATAAATATTTGGAATATTATTATTATTATTATACAGGCTTTATATAGGGCCGACAGTTTGCAAAGCCCTTTGCAATATAAGCACAGGCAGTACCTTTTACAGTACAATTCAGTACAGGAGGAATCAAGGGGCCCTGCTCGTTAGAGCTTACAATCTAAAAGAGATATCAAAGACAACGTACATGCTTGCACCAAGTTATAGTTTTATAGTATACCTAATTTGGATTTTGAATGTATCATCGGGAATTTTACTTTTAAACCCAACAGAAACATAACAGGCTCTGTCTGCTAAAAGGAACAATACACTTGCCCACAGCACCCAATTACAAACTGACATTCATTTGTCCAGTTGAAATAAAACCCTACCCATTAGTAACCAGTATAGTCCTTTTCGTTACACATGCTTTATCTGCTCTTTCCGAAGCAATATTTGTAATGTGAAGTTCTAATATGGGTTTCTATACTTGCTCATCTGTGTAGTTTTTTTTTTGAGTTCTCTGCGGTACAGGTAATTTTTTATATCATCCATCCACAAATCTGTGAAGTAACATTTCCTTTTTCATCACACGGATACCACACATCTCAGTGCCGTTTACTTCACTTGGCAGTCTCTCATAGTCCCTGAGCAGTGCTGGCACTCATTGCCTGTTGTATTTCCAGCCAATGTGACTTCTGAGGCAGTAAATTGTGTGGTCATATTTTGGTTGCTATCTCAGTATTCCTGGCGGCAAAGAGTTATTTTTTTTTTATTATTATTCCTGCTAAACGTATAGTGAGTGAAAAGAGAGGAAAAAAAAAACTCTCTTGGAAAAACGTAATGCATACTTTGTCAAAGCAAGGCTTATGACATTTTGTGACTTTAAGAAAGGGCAGGCATTGCACATCTCTGATTAGAGATTACATAAATAATGTTAAACTTTTTAAGGTTAAAGGAGTGTTTGACAGCCTGTGTTTTTTAATGCAAAAGTTAAAATCGACAAAATGATCATAAATCATATATTTAAAAAGGATAGAAAGCATGGTAAGACTTGGAATGATAGAAGCATGCAAAAAACAAAATTAATAAAGGATTGCTAAATGGTCTCAGCAAAACGGACAATCATTTAACCACTGAAATGCAAATAGCGGGTTTTCTTCACTGTGTCTATTGTGGTTAGTGTGTGTTAAAGAGTAATAGCGAGACTCATTAAAGTGATTGTAAAATCTTGTTTTTTTTTTTTTTCTCTAACAATAACAAACATGTTATACTTACCTGCCCTGTCCAGTGGTTTTGCACAGAGCAGCCCAGATCCTCCTCTTCTCAGGTCCTTCTTCTGTGATCCTGGCCCCATCCCTCCTGTTGAGTGCCCCCACAGCAAGCAGCTTGATATGGGGGCACCCGAGCTGAGTCACAGCTCCCTGTGTCCATTCAGACATGAAGCCCCAGTTTGGCTCTGTCCCCCCTCTCTCCTGATTGGCTAACTGACTTTGATTGACAGCAGCAGTAGTCAGTGACGCCGCTGCTGTATCTCAGCCAATCAGGAGGAGAGTCTTGGCTGGCCGAAGCAACCATGGGGTGCACTGGATAGAAATGGGGCTTGGGTAAGTATTAGGGGGGCTGTTGCACACAGAAGGTTTTTTATCTTAATGGATAGAATGCATTAAAATAAATAAAAACTTTTGTCTTTACAGCCACTTTAAGGCTGAACTCCAGGGAGATGTAAAATTACATAAAACGGTTGTAATTATAATACATATTTTTTAAATGCAACAAGTGCATCAGCTTCTTACTTTACCTAGTACAGCAGCACTCAAACTGAGGAAAGGGCTGGACTGAGAACCAATCGGGTGTGTGCATGCAAATGCGTTGACAAGAAACAGGCCAATTGGAAGAGAGAGCAGATTGGACAAAGGGATGAACTTATTAATCTGCTGCTGGTCTTTTACTACCCATTCAGAAGACTAGGCATGGAGAGAAGACACCTCTGTATTCCTTAATTGTGAATGGTGTCATTCCCCTGGCTGTGCTGTTTAAGGGGGTTGTATAAATCATAGGAATGTATGGACAGAAATACAAATCTTTTGGCTAGGTAAAACAGCTTTCATATATGTATTTGCATTGGTGTATTTAGTTATCCGTGTGGATAATTTACATGCCAACTATATTGCTCTTCATTAGTACTGTTCCGTGTTCCCCCACAAATAATATGCTACAATATGGCTCCTTAAAGTAAACTAGCATTGATTAATCTGTCATTTCCTCGGTTTTGTGGCTTTACACAATAGTCTGCAATAAATGCCATACAATAAATAAAATAAGACAGTGAGTAAAAACAATCTCTCACTGGGTCTTATCATAAAAATAGGTATACATCACATATTAAAAATAGATTTGATATGGATTATAGTTGGTAAAACTCATAAACAGGATATATACATTATGATTTACGAGTTTTAGAAAGGGAAGGTTACCGTAAATGATTATATAAGTCACAATATACTGATTTGTATGTTCTAATGGGGAGAAGGGCAATCCCCTTATATCACATGTCCATATAGTGATATTAAAAATGTATTTTCCATTATGTTATGTCTCAAAAAAAGTAATCTATTTACACATCAATGTACATTTGATAAATCAAATTGGAAAACAGGAAATTCATCCACGTGCATATCAATGCATGTGCACTTGATGATAAAAAAGATAGATACCTACAAAACTTAACCATGCAGAGTGAAAACAGCAAAGAGTGTGATTCAAAAAAAGTAAAGCAAAATCTCAAAATAATAGTTGGGTTATAAAAGTCAAACCACCAAGTTAGGACAGTGCACAGTGGTGCAGGGATAATGTATGTGAGCTTACAGTATGGGAGACTGGGCATAAATGTTCCAATGTCCCCAACTTGGATAGAAATTATATTCTGAGTCAGACAATCATGCGCTTCCTGGTGTGGGTGTTAGGGTGTGGATCTATGTTGGTTCAATAAAGCACATACTAATTACCCATTGACTTGTTTGGGGATTGCTTTCAGTCATGTCTAAAGTGCCTTTAAACCTTTTTATGGATGAAAGCATGATTGTCTGACTAGGAAAATTATTTCTATCCAAGTTGGGGACATTGGAACATCTATACCCAGTCTGCCATAAGCTCACATATCCTTGCACCACTGTGCACAGTCTTGACTTGGTGGTTTGTCTATTTCCACCTATGCAACTCAGCTGGCAGTTATAGCAGCACAAGGTCTGTATAATCTTTGACTCCTGTGGTCTAAGTTGCTAGTGCCCTGACACACAGTTTGACATTATAAAAAGTCAGTATCCTAATTTTTTTTTTTTTGTTTAATTTTTGTTTATTGAACATTTTTAACATACAGCTTATACAGGTTACAACCAGTCATTTGGGTTTGCAGAACATTACAACTTAAAACCGTTTCTATGTGCATCATCACAGCATTAGTACTTAAAATGACGGACGCCCCCGCAACCTGACGGAACGGGGGTCCAAATAAACAGCTGAGATCATGGCTTCCATCTACAATTGTTTACTAACTGCCGTATGACCTTTTCTGGTGGGGGGGGGTGGGAGGCGAGAGGGGTAGAGGGGGTGGGATACCGGTAAGGGGAGGTGAAGAGAAAGGGAGGATGAGAAAGAGAAGATAGAGAAAGAAGAAAAGCAGGTGTGAGCTTGGATGACCTACATTGAACCTTTACCACTGTGGATGTGTAAAACATTTAACATACTTAATACTTTGTACACTATGTCTTTGACCCATAGATCCTGTCTTCAGCAATCCGTTGTCAGAGACAAGTCGCTTAGCCGTTATGGCATGCAGAGAGTACACTTTCAGGGTTGTGTTGTTGTTTGGGGTGGTTGGCAGATATCCTTGTAGCTGGGTGAACTCTTGAATTCAATCCAAGTCAGCCAGGTAGTGGAATATCTGTGGAAGTTGTCCTTTGCTGTGAGAGTAAGTTCCTCCATGAGGGAAGTATGGTTTACTGCTTGTATCCAGTCTTTCAGTGTTGGCGGTGCAGGTTGTCCCCATCTGGCAGGGATAAGGGATTTGGCCGCATTTAGAAGGTGGGGGACAATAGAGCGTTTGTAAGGGCCCACTGGTTCCACTGTGTTGTGCAATAAAACCGTCCCAGGGTCCATCGGGATGGACGTGCTGGCAATCTGGTTGATCAGATGAACAATCCCGGTCCAGAAGGGCTGTATGATTGGGCATGACCACCAGATATGTGCATGTGATGCTACATTCCCACAGCTCCTCCAGCATAACGGGGAGTTGGAGGGGAAGATGGTGTGAAGTTTGGCTGGTGTGAGATGCCATCTTGTGAGAAGTTTGTAATTCATTTCTGAGGTTTTGGAGGAGATAGAGGAAACATGCGTCAACTGTAGGATTTTATCTTTCTGGGGGTCCGGGATTGTCGTGTGGAGGTCCTCCTCCCATTTGCTGAGGAAGTCCGGGTAGGATGGGTTGAGTAGTTGTATGAGGCCCTTGTAGAAAGAAGAAATACAGTGAAGTGGTGGATCTTTCAGCGAGAACACATGTTCAATTGGTGTTAGCTCTTGAAAGGTTCGTATTGGTTGGGGAAGAGAGCGTATAAAGTCCTGAATCTGTCTATACCTCCAGGCATCCATGGTCGTAGGAGAGTTGGGGGATAATATTTCTGCAAGTGGTTTGATACCGTTGGACCCCAAGATATGATAAAGGAGGATAGGTTCGTCGGGACGCCAGTTCTTAAAGCCTACGTCCATTTGACCTGGCGGGAAAAAATTGTGCGAGAAAATCGGCATCAAGGGGGAATTAAATTGCCAGGAGAACTGTCTATGCATCGCATCCCAAAGTGCCAGAGTGGATTTGGTCAAGGGTGAGGCGTGAGGTGACAGGTTCCTATAAGCTCCTGGGATCCACGGTACCGTAGTTAAATCAACCTCACTTAATTGTTGCTCAATTTGTACCCAGCGTTTTGACTTTCTCGCATACTTCCAGTCCGCCATCCTGGCTAAGGCAACAGCCTGGTAATATGCTTTGAAGTTCGGTAGTGCCAGACCCCCTGATTTTTTACCCCTGTACAGCGTCAGTCTAGATATTCTGGGGTGTCTATCTTTCCATATATATCGGGAGACCATGGATTGCAAGATGGAGAAGAGTCCTATGGGAACACCCAGTGGCAGCATCTGGAAGGTGAACAACACCCTGGGGAGGATATTCATCTTGATTATACTAATTTTGCCCAGCCAGGAGTGTGAGAGCGAGGACCACCGACGTAGGTCCGACTTGATGGCGTTCAGTAGTGGTATATAATTGTGTCTAAAGAGGTTTCTAGGGTCAGGTGTGAGATAGATTCCTAAGTATTTCAGAGTTTTGTGTTGCCAATGAAAGGGGAACTGAGGTTTCAGTAGAGCTACAGCAGAGGGCGAAGTATTTATATTAAGAATTTCGGATTTGGATAGGTTTATTTTAAAATTTGATAAGGATTGGTAGGTCCGAAAGGCCGACATGATATTGGGGAGAGTGATATGTGGCTGCTGTATAAAGAAAAGAATGTCGTCAGCATACGCGGCGTATTTGTGGGCATTGGTACCTATTTTGATTCCATGGATACTATTATTCTGCCTAATATGTGCTAAAAAGGGTTCTAGGGAAATGGCGAAAAGCAGGGGGGATAGCGGGCACCCCTGTCTGGTTCCATTGTGTAGGGTAAAGGGATCGCTTAGCGTGCCATTGATTCTGATTTGGGCCGTCGGTTGGGAATAAAGTGACGCTATCCTATAATACATTTTGGGGCCTAATCCCAGATGCCGCAATGTCATTTTGAGGAAGTCCCAGTCCACCCTGTCGAACGCTTTTTCAACATCTGTTGACAGGAGGAGGGTGGACTGGGAGCTCCTACGGGCGTGGTGTATCAATGAGATTGCACGAAGGGAATTGTCCCTCGCTTCTCTGGTGGGAATGAAGCCTGTTTGGTCTGTTGAGACCCATTTAGGGATGAGGGGGAGAAGTCTGATAGCCATAACTTTGGCCATGAGCTTCAGGTCGAGATTTAGAAGGGAGATGGGGCGATAGCTGGCACACAGGGTGGGGTCTTTTCCCGGTTTGGGGATGATTGTGATATGGGCAGCAAGTGATTCTGATCTGTAGCCCGTGGTGTTTGAAATCGAATTTGCATAAGCAGTCAGTCTGGGAATTAGGGTCTCGCCGAAGGTCTTATAATATTTTGCTGTGTACCCGTCGGGGCCGGGCGCCTTTCCTGTAGGGGTATTTTTTAGGGCCAGCTTAAACTCTTCGGCCGTAAATTCGGCCTCTAATTGTGCGAGGAACTGTCTGGGGAGTTTGGGTAAGTTGGCCTGTTGGAGGTATTTTAGTATACGGGAGCGCTTAGCGGTGGGTGAAAGCCCATCTAGTTCCCCTTTGACGTGGTATAGCTCAGCGTAGTAGGCCTGGAAGGCTTTGGCAATCTGAGGGGAGGAGTGTACCATCGCTCCTGTAGAGTTCTGGATTTTGGGGATGAATGAGGCCGATTTTTTTGCAGAAATCGAGCGTGCCAGTTGCTTGCCTGGTTTGTCTCCCCATTCATACCACTTTTGGTGGAAAATTTGGAATTGTCTTTTCGTTTGAGTCTCCAGTAAGCTGGATAACTCCTCCCTTTTCTGTGTCAGGGCCACTAGATGGGCTTTGTGCTGGGACAATTTATGCTGTTTGTCTAACTCGGATACCTGTACCATCAGGTCTTGCATTTGTTTAGTCTGTTCTCTTTTCCTTCTGGTGCCCAGCTCTATGAGCTTACCCCTCATGGTGGCCTTATGGGCTTCCCACAGCAGGGGTGGGGTTATCTCAGCGGAGTCATTATCCACAAAGAATTGCTTGAGTTCGCCCTCTAAGAGGTCAGCATCTACAGAATTGTTCAGTAGGGACTCATTGAGCTTCCAGTTAGTCGAGCGCCTAGCGAGAGAGGGCATAGCGAGTAGCATATGGACTGGGGCATGGTCTGAGATAGTGGCGATCCCAATTGAAGCGTGTTTTAGAAGGGGTAAGTGGTGGTGATCTAGTAGGATGTTGTCGATCCTCGAGTAAGAGTCATGAGTTTTGGAGTAATGTGAGTAGTCCCTGACCTTTGGGTGTAGTGTGCGCCAAACATCAATGAGTTGTCGCTCATGTAACTTCTTTTTAATGAACGCTATCCTTCTGAATGATATGGTAGATTTGCCTTGGGACGTGTCCAGAACCGGGTCAAGTGGCACGTTAAGGTCTCCTGCCATAATAATAATGCCTTTCGCAAAGGCGGAAAGTTTGGAGAGGATCGAGGCTAAGAAGGTTGGCTGTTGGGTGTTAGGGCTGTATACATTAACCAGCGTGCACTGAGTGTTTCCCATAGAACCCCTCAAAAATAAAAACCTACCCCTGTCATCAGAGGACATTTCCTCCAGCTGAAAGGGGACATCTCTGTGAAATCCAATGGCCACCCCCTTTGCATTATTAATGTCTGAGAGGCTGTAGTACCATTTTGTGAAGTATGGCGAGGCAATTCTCACGGCAGTATTATGCGTGAGGTGTGTTTCTTGTAGGAACACTATGGAGCTCGAGGTTAGTTTTAATTCCCTCAGCAATTGATGTCTTTTAGCAGCATGATGTAAGCCTCTGACATTATAAGATGTGATTTTTAGGGTGGCCATTGGAGTAACAGTATCCGCCCACCCCTCTCAAATTGGCCACCAAGCTCAAGAGGTCCTGCCCGAGGGCAGAGAAAGGAGAAGAAGAGGAGAAAGAGAGGATTAGGAGAGAAGAGAGGAGAAGGGGGGGAGGTAGGGAAAGGGGAGGGTGGGGGAGGGGAAGGGAACGCAAGTAGGGAGTGCATTGTGGAATGCATCACCAAACCGCACTTGGGGGAGTACCAGTACTCACGTGGAGAACCGCAGTGCTCCCTTGGGGGAGCATGTGGGAGAGAACCCCAGAGACCCCCTATACGGGGGACTCCTGTGGAATCACGCGGGGGGCTCTCCCTCATCTCCCCCTGCAGCAAAATGGGGAGGACAATGGTCCCACGACCTGAGTGGAGAACACTCAGGATCTGTAGAGCCGGTGGAGACTCCCGTGGAGATCCTCCGGTCCCGGCCCAATACCTTCTAAAACAGTATCAAAACATATATGTCAACAGTAAATTGTACCTCTGGCTTCAAACACAATAAAGAACTCTTACGCTTTTTCAGCAAAGCAACCTTGAGCAGTCGAAACATGGCGGAGTGTTACGGGTTAGCTCTCCTTCTGGGGTGTCGGCAGGTTAAACACGGACACCCTATTTTTAGAAAACAGTTGTCGGTTGCAGGGTAGAAGTATCCCTCCTGAAGTCATAAAGGGGTTTAGTAAAAATCAAAGTGTTAGGTGGTCCGGAGAGAAAATCAAAGTCAAGGTAGGGAAAAAGGCACGGTGCACCCAGAAGGAGTGTAAGGGCAAACAGAGTTTCCGACTCTGTGTGGTTTAGCCGTTCTTCTTTGCAGATCCCGGCATGCTGGCTCGCTGTTTCTTGCGTGGGGAGCCTTGCCAGTCTTGCTCCAGGGTCTCCGTGAGCTCCAAGGCCCCGTCTTGCCATCCGGGGAGGTCCATCAACGGAATGCCCATCTCCTTCGAAAATGCAGGTAGCTCTTCTGGGAACCTTAGTGTGGAGGAGCGGCCATTTTTAGTTGCAATGAGACAGGCGGGGAAGCCCCACTTGTACGTGATGTTATCTCCCCTCAGGTGGTCTAGGAGCGGTTTGAGGGCCCGGCGTCTCATCAATGTCTCCTTGGAGAGGTCCGGGAAGATATGCAGAGTAGCGCCGTCAAAATCAATGTCCTGCATGCCCCTCAATTTTAGCATGATGGCGTTTTTCTCCTCAAAATAGTGTAGGCGGCACACCACGTCTCTCGGGAGGTCTGCGGCTAGGTTACGTGGGCGAAGAGCTCTGTGCACCCTGTCGAAGCGTAGGGGGTTTGTGACCGGTTTTCCCAGCACCGTATTAAGGATGCCCTGAATTGTGGGTTCTAGGTCAGAGTCCCTGGTTGCCTCCGGCAGACCTCGGATCCGGAGGTTGTTCCTCCGGTTCCGGTTCTCCAAATCTTCCAGCTTGTAGAGGGAAGATCTGTGAGCTAGTGCCAAGCGTTTGACCACAGTCTGTAGTTCAATAATGGCGGCGGCTTGGGAATCTTGGCGCCTCTCCGTCTCCTCTACCCTTTCCAGCACATGTGACATGTCCGTGCGGACTGCAGCTATGTCTTTCTTAAGGGATTTTTCTAGGCTTTTGAACATCCCCGCCATCTCTTTCTTAAGCCCGCTTACCAGTGAGGAAAGTTCCGAGCCCGCCGGGGAGCCTGGGTCCTCCATCAGCTCCGATCCGTATGAGGAAGCCGGGGAGCTCTCACGTGGTGACGCCGTCCTCTCAGAGCGAGATCCACAGGACCGCGAGGCCCTGGCTTGTGAGGGCCGCACGCTGGGGCTGTGTTTGCCGGCGGCCAGGAATCTCTTTATGGATCCCGATGAGGCGATCGAGGCGGCGGTGATGTTTCCCGTCCTCTTACCGGTGGTAGAGCGGGGTTTGGTCGCTTTAGCAGGCATTGCCAGAGGTATCAGGCCGGTTCTCAGACGGAGCTCTGTCTAGAAGCGTCCGACCAGCGCCATGCGGAAACCACGCCCCGTCAGTATCCTAATTAAATTGCTATTATTGATATCCCGTAGGGGACTAAATCGGATATCTAAATTATGATGAAGAATAGTAGAAAACTAGATGTGTGGAATAGATTAACCTACATACATGGATGTGAGAAGGGAGAAGGCTGGAAAAAAAAGTTTTCTAGTGCTCTGTATTATTCTATTCTTTCTGGTTTCTAAGCAGTCACTGGTGGGGTGTCTGTGTGAGAGGGCAAGCAATTGTTTTTGCTGAAAGTAGTATGTGCTACAGATAGCTCTTCCTTTCCTGGGTAAAATGTAATCCAGTGTGATTAGGCTGCTGGACAGGCTTGGGTAGCCTGATTGGTCGATTGTGCGCATGCTCTGTGTATTTATTTACCTTGTTTTTCTGAGATTTAAATGCCCTTACTTGACAAAGTACAGACACCTTGTAACGTATCCAGTCTTTTAAAGGGACAGGCAGCTTTATTTCTAATCTTGGTGTGCAAAATTATATTATCACATCCCTTTTTTTTTGTTTTTTTTATTTGCTGTTAGAAACTCTGGCATACATATTAAAATGTAATCAGTATTTTAAGCCTAACTCTGGGAAATCTGAAAATGCTACCTCAGAGTTAACTGCTCGTTTAGTCTAGGGTAGAGGAAAAGTAATTTAACCTACCTTATCCTCTGCTCCCCTGGCATATGCCCCCCCTGGTGGACTGTCCATTGGTATCCTCAAGTCCAATGCAGGAATATGGACCCTGCATCTGTTTTAATTATGACCGGACCTTAGAGCATGGAGGAGAAGACACCATGGGGATGGTCTCGTAGTACAGAGGAGCAAGTGAGTATATCTATTTTTTGCAGAGCTTTAATACGATGCCTACATATTATAGGTCTGCTTATAGGGCAGCTCTTTAGATTTTTGTATCAGGGTCTTCTGACCTATAGCTTTTGAAGCATCATTATAATTGTTTGTGAATGCAACCTTGAGTCTTGCTATATCCATTTCAGAATTGCCATAGAATCAGAGTGCCAAAATGTTATCTGTAAGCCCAAATCCAGCAAAATATATTTTTCGGGATAGGGTACAGAAGGTGTAGAGATAGGGTAGAACCTCTATAAACTTTATATTATTGTCTTTGTCCCCTTTGGGGAGATTTCCCTTCAGCTGCCGTCCTAGTGACTCTAGTGTTTTAACCCTTCCCCACTAGTTCTAAACAATCTAAAAGAAAGGGCTTTTTTGGAGTTAACTTTTAAGGTGAAAAAATATTTATTATATTTATTACCAATTGAAAGCTAAAGCAGGAAGTCCCTGAATGCATTATTATTATTGTCAATTTAGAAGGGAAATGGCGGTACTACAGCTAAATAAAATCCTTTAATTGTTTTTATCTGAATAAATTAAAATATAATTGGTTGCTGTGGGTTACTGCACATTACATATAATCTTTAAACTATCCCTGCCAATAACCTGGACAGTGTACTTGGCTTAGACATGCACCTTCAAATCTAGAGCCAACATTTAGAGGTTAAATTATATAAGCAGCAAACCCCTTGCAATAACTTCAGCAAATATATTTTTCAAACCCAGTGGTTTATGAAATACCTACTACAAGCAGTTGTTTAGACATTGAGCTATTTGATATGAAGAGATTTAGCAGCTATAAAACTCATATCAGCCTCTGATTGTGCTGAAACCAGTGTCCCATACACTGTATTAGCAATCTCTATGATCTACAGCTGCCTTATCAAAGGTTGCCAGTGTATTTTGCTTACCGGGGCTGGAAATTAGTTTTCTGGGACTAAATGTATAAATGAGACCAACAGTCATATGCTGACCTGTTGAGTCAAATCAAATCATGGCCACCAAACAACTGGCAGTCAAAGTGTTGACACATTTGTGCAGAAATAAAATGATCTGGAACAATGGGATTTAGATGAAGGCTTTCAAGTAAAAGTATTTTATTGTTTTTAGCCCCCCCCCCCCTCCCAACTTGTTAAGACCGTTTATTCTTGATCAATGGAGGAAATTCACATCAGTGAAATGAAAGGAGCAGAGTGGATTTATGGTTGAACTGAAATACAGAAAGCCGAAAAATTATCTTGACATTTTTGTTTCCATTTTGATGGACTGTTTTGCTCGGTGCTACGTTGCTTTGTTCAAGAAAGGGGGATAGATAAAATATTCAGTTTGCCGTTTGGAAGGTTTTTATTTTTCCTAGCACATGAGAGATAAAGAAATGACAGCTATATCATTTTATTTTAGGAGATTTCAGGAAAAAAAGTAAATAGAGAGTCGATTGTGTTATAGCAGTTGTTCTGATACACATTCTAATGATGCAAGTGGTTATATGACAAGTGTGACACATTGCTTCTCCTGAAAAGCAGTCTTCCATCCTTATAAATATTATCTACTCCAAGTACATTCAGCAGAGCAATGCAAAGAGCAGTGATGAGACACAATGCTTTGCTTTGCCCTATTTAATAATGCAAAGGTATTTTCTTCAATTATAAGGAGTTCCTTAACTTGGTGTATCCTGCTACTTTTAAGTTGAACTCCAGGCAAACTGCTAAATTCAAAGGTAAAATGCATGTAAGGAAACTGTTATACCTAACAAAGGATTTGTATTTCTGTTCATCCCGTTTTAATATTTACACAGCTCTGCTACACAACACTGCTCTGTCTGGCAGGGGAGGAGACTTAATTGTTCTCTGCTGCATGGGGGTCTGTGACTGAACATTGAAGGAAGAGGCAGCAAATTGATAAGCTCACTTCTCACATAAGCATGTTTTTTTTGCACTGCAACACAACTGCTTGGTTCTTTGTGCTGAATGAATGAATGACTTGTATAGCGCTGCCTATGCGAACAAAATCGCCTCAGGGTGCTTTCCGCCAGTGTCCGTCTGGGTGTAGCATGGTTCTTTACCCCATAGGGTCCCGACGTGCTTACAAACACACACAAACATAAACATACTAGGGCCAATTTTTTAAACAAGATCTAATTAACCTACCAGCATGTCTTTGGAGTGTGGGAGGAAACCGGAGTACCCGGAGAAAAGCCATGCAGGCACAGGGAGAACATGCAATCTCCAGGCAGATGGTGTCATGGTCAGGATTTGAACCAGCGACCCTATTGCTGCTAGGTGAAAGTGCTAACCACTACACCACTGTGCTGCTTCTCCCCTACCTATTCTGAGCGCTGCACTGCAGGAACTGCAAGAGGCTGATACCAAATAAAATTCAGGTACATCAACTGCTTGGGTTAAAAACAATATAAATGTAGGTTATAATAATTATTACAGACCTCTATTAATGTGTGCCTTTAATATCTGCCTGTAGCTCAGCCATTTTTTACATTTACATTTTTTCAGTCAAATACCGATATTAGTAAGTAGCATTTTCTGTGCATTGTCCTGTGATATGACATAGAACGCCTTCCTGGTTTTCAATAGGTATATTACTAGGAAAACAGATAAATGATATTGGATAGGAAAACAGATAGTTTAGCAGTGTAGAGATAAGTAAACTACTGAGTCAGATAAACTGATGAACTTTGTGGTTAAACAAATTCTATGCCTTTTTATCACTAACTTGTTATTAAATAAATCTATAGTAATTTTTTATATGTTTATATATGAAACAGTATATTTAAATAGTTTGTGTTCTCATTTTTAGCCAGTAGTTGGTGCTCTAGACTATTTTCACATGTTTCCCAGGTTATCTTTAGATAAGTTGGGGATGCAATTAAAATAGAGCAAAGACTCATTTCCTTCACTCCCCTTCCCTGCTGGCATGTGCAAGTGGCTCCATCAAAAGATTCCATCCAAAAAGAAGCAACTTGAACTGTGCTGTCTCTAGAAAACCCATGCCCATATTTTGAAAATCTTTAGCCCCATACACACGGTCGGAAAATCCGACCACCAAATCCATCGGATTTGGTCCGACGGATTTAGTCCGACACTGGTGTTGCATACACACGGTCGGACAAAGTTGTTGGAAAATCCGATCATTCTGAACGCGGTGACGTTTGTTGCCTACGACGGGACTACGTAGAGGCTAGTAGCCAATAGCTTTGGTCTTGTAATGTGATCTGAGCATGCGTAGCACTTTGTCCGTCGGACTACGCTACACACGATCGGAATTGGTGTGATCGGACTTTGTTGTCGAAAAATCTATCCAGCAGGAGATAGAACTTTGTCCGTCGGACAATCCGATGGAAACTGTCCGATGGTGCCTACACACGGTCGGAATTTCCGACAACATTGTCCGATAGGACAGAATCCATCGGAAAATCCGACCGTGTGTATGGGGCTTTACAGAGTTTAAAACTGAGATGTGTGTCTGAAAGGAGAGGCCAGAGTCCAGGATTACACCTGGCACCCTGGTATGGGTAGCCAAACTCATAGTTGTGCTATTGATCTTGATGGAACATAGGGGAAGGAATTGTTCTGAGCTCAGTTTTAAAAAGATTGAAATTGAAGTGCTGTGATATCTTACTGATATGCTCATTATTAAGTAGTAACTAGGAGACTAAACAGGAGAACTGAGGAGTAGAGAGATAGATTTCCCTTTCATCAGCATGTAGATGATTTTGGAACCTATGCAAGATTATAAACTAAGCAAGGGTGGAGGTGTAGATAAGAGAATAGAAGGGGTCCAAGGACAGAGACTTGGGTGACCCCTACCAAAAGAGGAAGGTAGAGGAAGTAGAGTTGTAGGTGACACTAAAGGAGCGCTTAGGTAGGAGAAGAGTCAGGAAAGAATAGCATCTTGGAGGCAAAGGAGTGTATTTTTTTGAGGATAAGTGAATAGTCAACTGTGTTTACAGACCTCAGCTAGGAATTTACTTTTTTTTGTTTCCTCACAGTGGATGCTGATTTTTGGGAAGGTGTGTTGTAGAAAGTTCAAACTGATGGATGTAGCTTTTCTAAGGATATCTCCTATAAGGAAATGATAAGGTTGATGTTTAAGATTAAAGATCTTTATGACAGAAAGTTCAGGGCTTGGTGGAATATTACATATTTAACAAGCTGCTGGAAGAATATATTTGTCCCCGAGGACTCAGCATACAGATCTTTCAGACCATTAAGAATATGACAAATGAATTTAAGTTGAAATGGGAGCAGAATTTACAAAATTGTTCTTATATCAAGCAAAGCTTATAAATGGAATAAGATGAATACTTTTAGGGTCCAGACACTGTAAGTGACCAGCACATCTGATGGATAGTGAGTATGGGACACTCAGGTGGATTATAAAACATAAGGGAGGTAAGGAAGGGTGCACAAAAAGGAAAAATTAAGATTTGGACAACCAAACATAGTGACCAAATGTGTCGTTTGATAGGTACGAGAGACAGGGGATAGAACAGTAAATGCACAGGATAGACAAACAATTGATCAAAGTGATCCTAAAATTATCATCCTTTCTAAGGTGAACCTCTCTGCTGCTCAGATTTTTCTTCTTTCTAAAAGTCTAGGCTTTTGCCTGGCTATGAAGGGGTCATGTTTTGAAATCATGAAAAACATATATTTATTTGCTGTAAAATTGGTATTGAAAGCACTACGCTCGAGGAACAACAGACATGATGACCCTTTTGATGGACTGATAAAGATTGGTCCCATCTCCCGAGAAATAAATACAGAGCTTTAAGAGATTTGGGTGCATTATGGGAAGAAGGACATGTGGAAGATATTGAAGTTGATTTGATTGACATTGCCTTAAAAATGGTTCAAGAAATTCAGAAATTAGAAGATGGGAGGAACACATTGTTGTAAACTATGTGGGCCTAAGTCTGCTTCCCCCCCCCCCCCCCCCCCCCCCTGTCAGCAGTTGCTGGTGTACAGTGTTTTGTGTCCTCAGTTACCAAAGAATTAAGTTAAAATTTTTGAAAAATTATTTATAATATTCTTACCAGTGAAAAGCGTGTTTCCTTGGAGCAAATAATAGAAGTTATAACCCTGAAAAAAAAATCCTAATCTTTGCAGCAGGATACACAGCATAGTGCTTGTATATTGTGTATTTGTCCCTCTCTATGTTCTAAAAGACCCTTAGTGGGTCAGGTTATGTGCCTCCGTCAGCCTGCTGCTCTCCTCTCTCCCCCTCCCTGCCTGTCAGCTTGGGAGTCTGTAACATTACTACTGGAAATCCTGTAATCTCTCCTCTTACAGAATGGTATAATGTGCAGTATCTGTGTTTTATTTTATTTTTTATTATGCGGCAGAATACTTTATTTACAGCACAGCTGGGTGCTCATGTGACCTCCCACCACTCTGCTCCTCTCCTCCCGGCTAATGTTAGCGGGGAATCTTGGCCCCTCTCACTGTAGTGCTCAGAGCAGAGAAGGAAAGCACTGGTATATCACGTGAAAATGCTGTAAATAAGGTATTTTGTGGATTTTTTTTTTTTAAACCAATGGATTTATGACTTGTGTGGTGGAGAGGGTGTCAGGAACCATGAATCAGACGGAGACAGAAAATGCAGTAAAAATCACACCATTTAATATATTGATAAAAATGGTACAAATAGTAAACCTAGTCAAAATAGCCAGGGTTCGGTAATCAAATCGGGTAGTCAGAACAAGCCAGGAAATCAAGGAGCCAGAGATCAGCTTTGTCAGAGCAGCAGACAGGAACCAGAAGGGACGTCAGCCAGGCAAGTCTTATAAGATAAGATATAAGATATAATAAGACTGGAACAAGCTCTCTTCACAAAAAGGATCCCTTGGGGGTTCCTATCAACCAATTAGATACAGCTAGGCTGGAGCTGAATCTTGCTGTCACAGCTCGAACGGAAAAGCAAATTTGCTGGAGTAGTTGCTAAATTTTAAACCCAGAAGGTCAAACTTGGTCCAATGCTAGCCGCCAAACTTTCCCCTATGGTGAGGATGCATTCCCTATCCAAGATTTGGACCCACGGACAGGTCACAGCATCTGATCCCACCAAACTCCTGGCAGCCTTTGGAGATTTCTATAACAAGCTATATAATGCTCCATCGCAGGGCAATAAAGACACCATAACACAATTCCTCTATACCCTCCCCATCCCCTCTCTATCTGATAAACGTAAGATTTTCCTTAAAAAAAAAAAAAAACTCAAGAAGAAATTTTGGAGGTCATTGGAAAACTGAAAAAAGGCTCAACCCCTGACCCAGACGGTCTTTTGGTCCCATATTATAACGCTTTCGCAAACACTCTAGCCCCTTATATGGCCAAATTCTTCAATACCAAAATACCCCCCTAAGCCCTGACCATAACACTGCCTTCATTACTGTAATTCCGAAACCTGATGATAACATGAAAAAAGGCTCAACCCCTTCCCCAGACAGTCAGCCAGGCAAGTCTTCAACAGGAGCACAGCAGAGAGTCTCTAGATATGTTGACCAAGGCGAAGGCACAGGAGATCTAATCCACACAGCTTAACTAGCCAGCAGGGCTTGTTAACGAGCAGGATATGATCACCAGGTGAGTCACTGAGGAGTGATCAGTGCTGTCAATTAGCCGACAGCTGAGCAGCCTGAGCTCTGAGAAAGGAGGGATTAGCCCAGCCCTGACAGAGTGTAACGTACCTGGTATCAGAGCCCAACTGTAGAAGGAGACCTCTCTTACAGCCCTGGCTCGAGGACCACTGGGGTTGCAACAGTGGTACAGGAGCGCAGCGAGGTAGGAGTGCCTGTATGATCCGTGGTAGCTGATACAGATGAGTAGAGAAGATCCACCTGATGAACTGGACTGGTGAGGCAGTAGCAGCAGTGGTAACAGGTGTAGGTCAGCGATCCCTGGATCTAGCAGAGACTGGATCAGGACTAGACTGAAGCAGGTGAGACAAGCCGGGTCAAACACAGGTAATCAGGTAGTTACAGCAGGCAGAGAGTGGTCAGTAGGCAGGCAAAGATTTGGCAACAGAAGGTCAGCAGGTTCAGAAATAGCAGGGTCAAGGCGGGCCGGGTCAGGAGAGGAGAAGGCAGCAGTAGTCAAACGTAGCAGGATCAGATAACAACAGCAGGTACAGGATCAGACTCAGGTAGAGCTGCAGATCAGACAGCACTGCACTGGAGCAGCTGCTGTCCTTTTAAAGGGGAACTGGCACCAAGTTGAGTTAGCGCGCGTGCACATGCACCTGTTGTGCATTCCTGCGCACGCGTGCCTGTCGTGTGTCACTGCGCACGTTCATGCGCCGCTGCCCAGTGCGGCCTGTTCTCGTGGGAACATGTGTGCGCACGCGCGCACGTCCGTGTGCCTGTCCTGCCACAGGGTATCCCTGACATTGCCCCCCCCCAAGGGGCAGCCTCCGGATGCCCAACAGGCTCTTCTTTTCAGGGTGAGCAAGGAAAAAGGCACAAACTAACCTTCTTGCATGGATATTGCATGCGGGTTCCCAGGAGTTATCCTCCAGGCCATATCCTCTCCATTTAACCAGAAATTGTACCTGATTTCGCCTTCTCCGGCAGTCCAGGATAGCCTCCACTTCGAACTCCTCATTCCCATCAATCAGAACAGGTTCCGGTGGCTTGGGTCCTCTGTCAGGGAAGGGATCAGGTACTGCAGGTTTTAGTAGTGAAACATGAAATATAGGATGAATTTTAAATGAGTCAGGTAAAGAAAGTTCATATGATACCTCATTTAACCTCCTCTTCACCGGGAAGGGACCAGTAAATTTGGGTGCCAACTTTTTAGACGGACATTTTAACTTAAGATTGGTTGTAGAAAGCCATACCTGGTCACCCGGCTGCAGGTTCAGTTCTCCTCTCCTCTTTTTATCAAAAGCCTTCTTGTTGTCGGCTTGTGCTTTGGCCATTGCTTCCTGCAAGATTTTGTTGTTGTGGTTGAGGAAATCCATGGTATCTTGTACTGCCGGAACTGTAGATTCTGAAATGAAATCAGGCAGAAATGATAAATGGAAACCATAATTAGAAAAGAAAGGGGATTGACCTGTAGCTGAGTGATTGGCGTTGTTGTAGGCAAATTCTGCCAGTGGTAGTAAAGATACCCAATCATCCTGAGTAAAGGAAGTGAAACAACGGATGTACTGTTCGAGCGTTTGATTTGTCCTTTCTGTTTGCCCATTGGTTTGGGGATGGTAAGCTGAGGACAATGCCAACTCAATTTTCAACGCTTTACATAAAGCTCTCCAGAAACGTGAGGTGAACTGTACACCACGATCAGATGTAATGTTTGCCGGGACCCCATGCAACCTGACGATCTCCTTAATAAATACTCGGGCCGTCTCCATAGCAGATGGGGTACTCTTTAAGGGTAAGAAATGAGCCATCTTGGTTAATCGGTCCACTACTACAAAGATTGCCGTGCATCCCTCGGCCGGTGGAAGTTCTACTATAAAATCCATGGAGATCATCCTCCATGGTTTATCAGGAATGGGTAGAGGTTTCAGCAGGCCCCAGGACTTACTTCTTGCTGTCTTGTTCTGAATGCAAACAGAGCATGAGTTCACATATTTCTTACAAAAAGTTTCTAGATCAGGCCACCAAAATGTACGTCGTACAAGTTCAAGGGTCTTATGTATGCCAAAATGGCCTGCCAGCGGATGGTCATGGAACATCTTCAAGACCCCAACTCGCACATTCTCAGGAACAAAAATTTTGTTTTCTTTCCAGAGCAGACCATCTCTAGAGGTTAGCATGACTCCAGGGGGGCTGAGCATGTTCCTGGAAGCCTGTTTGATTTGGGACAAGAGATCCGTTTGCAACAGTAGGAAGTTCCCTGTAGGTAGGATGGTATCTGGTGTTGATAAGTCCTTGGGATCATCGTACATACGGGATAGAGCGTCCGGTTTTGTGTTTTTTGATCCAGGTCGGTACGTTATATGGAAGGAAAAACGAGTGAAAAATAGAGCCCATCGAGCTTGTCGTGGCTTCAGTCTTTTGGCAGTTCTTAAATACTCTAAATTTTTATGGTCGGTATATATTAGTATGGGATGGTTAGCGCCCTCTAACAAATATCTCCACTCCTCCAGTGCTGCTTTGATGGCCAGTAGTTCACGATCTCCTACATCGTAATTTCTCTCTGCTGGAGAAAGTTTCCGTGAAAAGAAGGCCACAGGGTGCATTAAGGCCTTAACCCCTTGCCGTTGGGAGACAACTGCCCCCACTGCTGTTTCGGAGGCATCCACCTCAAGGATATAGGGTAAGGACGGGTCAGGATGGCTCAGGATAGGAGCCGAGGTGAAAAGCTTCTTTAGCGTTTCGAAGGCGCTCTGCGCCTCAGAGTTCCAGCAGAATCGCAGGTTTTGTTTAGTTAGTTGTGTTATTGGGGTGATTATGGCAGAGAACCCCTTAATGAATTTTCTATAAAAGTTCGCAAAACCTACGAAGCGTTGTACCCCCTTCTTGTCTGTGGGTACAGGCCACTCCAGTATGGCGGACACCTTCTGGGGATCCATTTCAACTCCTGCTGTAGAAATTACTAATCCCAAGAACTGGATGCTCTGCCGCTCAAATTCACATTTCTCCGGTTTTGCATATAGTTTGTGTTGGCGAAGTCGGCCTAGGACGATGCTGACATGCTCTCGGTGTTGAGCAAGGGACCCAGAGAAGATTAAGATATCGTCCAAGTAGACAATTACGAAGATATCCAGTAAATCTCGGAACACGTCATTAATGAAATGTTGGAAGGTGGCCGGGGCGTTGCAAAGCCCAAAGGGCATGACCAGATACTCGAAGTGCCCGAATCTGGTACGAAAGGCTGTCTTCCACTCATCTCCTTTTCGAATGCGTATCAGGTTATAGGCACCTCTCAAGTCCAGTTTAGTAAAAATTAGTGCAGATCTCAGTTTCTGGAACAACTCAGTCATGAGGGGCAGAGGATAGCGGTTCTTTACCGTAATTTTATTTAACTCCCTATAATCCACACAAGGACGGAGAGAGTGATCTTTCTTAGTTACGAAAAATATCCCGGCTCCGGCCGGGGAGGTGGACGGGCGGATGAACCCCTTCTTGAGGTTATCATCGACATATTCTTTCAATGCCTCTTGTTCTCGTTCTGATAATGGGAATACACGTCCAAACGGGATCGCAGCTCCGGGTAAGAGGTCAATAGGACAGTCATATGAGCGGTGAAACGGCAAGGTATCTGCTCCCTGTTTGCTGAAGACATCAAGGTACTGGTGATAGGCTTTAGGTACAGACTGAAGAACATCTTGATCAGAGTTCATGCAGAGTAGGGTTGCTGGTGTGCTTATAGGTTCTGGCAGGCAATGCTTTTGACAATAGGATGATGAAAACTTGATCTCCCCGGACACCCAGTTGATCTGGGGGTTATGGGCCTGGAGCCAAGGTAGACCCAGGATGACCGGAAACAAAGGGGAGGTGATAGCATCAAGAGTCAATAGTTCCTTATGTTGAGATGAGGAAGTAACAGGCAAAGGAGGTGTTTCTTGGGTTACTGGCCCAGATCTGATACGTGAGCCGTCAGCTAAAAAGACGCATAGTCCATGCGTTTTTGGCCGCAAGGGAATATGTTGCTGAGCGGCAAAATTTAAATCAACGAAGCAACTACAAGCTCCGGAGTCCACAATAGCGTTAACTGGAATAGTCTTTCCTGGAAGCTGGACCAGCAGAGGAAGAGTAAGATGGTTCGCCTGGGCAGGCAGCATTGTGAGGTTAGTGGGGGAGAACCTGCTGAATTTTGCGGGACACCCATGAACATAATGGCCGGCTCCTCCACAATAAAGACAAAGATTCCTCTGCCGGCGGCGTGAACGCTCCTCTGGGGATAATGTGTGTCGCATTACTCCGAGTGGCATGGGCCTGGGAGTGGCAGGTGCAGGGTAGACAGAACTTGAATTGGCAGGGAGCTGAACTGGGATCTTGGGTGTCATCCATACAGGGTGATTCCGCTGGGTGCTTTTCTCTGATTGGCGCTCACGGAGCCGTCGGTCAATCTGAATTACTAGACTGATAAGTCCTTCCAAGGTATCAGGTATCTCCACTCGAGCAAGTTCATCTTTTAACTTCTCAGATAAACCCATGCGGAACTGGTGCCGCAGAGCTGCGTTGTTCCACTGGGTGTCTGCGCTCCAGCATCTGCAATATAGTCTGCAATATAGTCCTCAGCTGCTCTGTGGCCCTGCCGGAGTGCATGGAGCGTGGCTTCTGCCGTTGAAGTGCGTAGTGGATCGTCATACAATAGAGACATAGCATCGAAAAAAGATGACATGGTATGCGTCTGTATGTCGTCTCCTTCCAGCAACCGGTGAGCCCAGGCTTGAGGATCCCCTTGCAGCAGGGAAATTATAAATCCTACCTTGGTGGATTCCAGCGTGAAAGTCCGAGGTTGCAAAGAAAAATGCAGGTGACATGCGTTGCGGAAGGCCCGAAACTTGCTGCGTTCCCCAGAGAACTTCTCAGGAATGGGGACTCTGGGCTCAGGTGGGGGTGTAGTGAAGGATACTGGAGCTGAGCTGACAGGAAGTGCCTGAATTTGTCCTTCCAACTTAAGATACCCCTCATGTAGGGACTGAACAGCTTGTGTAAGGGCTGAGAGGTGGCGGCCCACTTCCTCCATCTGTGAGGTTCCTTCTGTAGGCTCAGTCATGGCTGTCTGATACTGTAACGTACCTGGTATCAGAGCCCAACTGTAGAAGGAGACCTCTCTTACAGCCCTGTATGATCACTGGGGTTGCAACAGTGGTACAGGAGCGCAGCGAGGTAGAGGTGCCTGTATGATCCGTGGTAGCTGATACAGATGAGTAGAGAAGATCCACCTGATGAACTGGACTGGTGAGGCAGTAGCAGCAGTGGTAACAGGTGTAGGTCAGCGATCCCTGGATCTAGGCAGAGACTGGATCAGGACTAGACTGAAGCAGGTGAGACAAGCCGGGTCAAACACAGGTAATCAGGTAGTTACAGCAGGCAGAGAGTGGTCAGTAGGCAGGCAAAGATTTGGCAACAGAAGGTCAGCAGGTTCAGAAATAGCAGGGTCAAGGCGGGCCGGGTCAGGAGAGGAGAAGGCAGCAGTAGTCAAACGTAGCAGGATCAGATAACAACAGCAGGTACAGGATCAGACTCAGGTAGAGCTGCAGATCAGACAGCACTGCACTGGAGCAGCTGCTGTCCTTTTAAAGGGGAACTGGCACCAAGTTGAGTTAGCGCGCGTGCACATGCACCTGTTGTGCATTCCTGCGCACGCGTGCCTGTCGTGTGTCACTGCGCACGTTCATGCGCCGCTGCCCAGTGCGGCCTGTTCTCGTGGGAACATGTGTGCGCACGCGCGCACGTCCGTGTGCCTGTCCTGCCACAGGGTATCCCTGACACAGAGGGTCCCCGATGACATTCTAAAAGCTGAATATGATAAAAAAAAATGATATAACTTGAATCTAGGTGGATTTGGAAGCTTTGTGGCTCCCAGGCTTAAATAAAAGTCTTAGTCTATTTTTATCAAGTACAATATATATATATATATATATATATATATTACTTACACGTTCTATACATGTTTTTTATTACTTACACATTCTGGATACTAATTATTTTTTTTCCCATTTCATTGTAAGGAGATATATTTTGTATACTGTATATATTCTTGATAATATAATTCTTTCTTATTGATATTTATATGATTGATGGGTATTTCTTTAACTTGCTTATGGAGCTAACATATTATGCTGGATTTTGAGTTGTCATTTTTTTGTAATTTTGGAAGTTATTATTAAAGTGATTGTAAAGGATTTTTTTTAAATAAGCATTTCTATACTTACCTGCTCTGTGCAATGGAATTGCATAGAGCAGCCCCAAACTTCCTCTTCTCTGGTCCTCTAATGGTGCTCCTGGCTGCTGCGTCCACTGACAAAGACAGTGGGTCTCGGCCCTGTCCCCCACTCCCCTGTCACTGGCTTTGATTGACAGCACTGCAAGCCTATGGTGCCAGTGAGGGGAGAGAAAAGCTGCAGACGTGCACAGTGCTGGATCAAATGAGGGCTCAAGAAAGTATAAGGAGGGGGGCCTAAACAAGGCTAGCATTAAGGTAAAAAATGTTTAGGCTTTAGAAACACTTTAATGCTGGGGTTTGGTTGATCTTTTGACATTCATTAAGAGGTGAACTACCTGAAGGTAGTGCCTTGTTTTGGCTGCTTTATTCCACTTTGTTTCACCCTACTATGTTTCCCTGTAGTTGAGCCTGCCATTTGAAGTGACAATACCCCTTTTCTGGCTACTGGGGGAGTTATTATTGTGTCTTTGATACCTGGTCTAGCATATAAGGATATGGTATAGCACTCTCTGGGCTGGACAGTGTCTGTGAGGAAGTTGCGTCACCAACAAAACCAGTCAGACATCAGTCTTTTTTCCCATTTGATCCAGTGGTGGTGCTCGACATGTCCTTTTATGGTGGATGTACACTTTCTTACCTCCACTATTGTTTTATGATTATTATATCCTTATCTGTATTTTTTTATATAAGTTTTTTGATTCATTGATTTATATTGTAGGATGTATTTATACTTGTTTTGAGTATAATTTTGGGAGTATCTTTGGCTTTACTAGGTATACCTTTGTATACTTGTGTTTGTGTGTCTTTGTACTTTCTATGTAATATAATGTATTTGATATACAGCTAGCTGCATAAGACTCAAATATACACTTTTTTCATTATTGTTTTCTATACATTTTCATCCGAATTTCCATGGAAGCCCTGTGAAAATCATTATTTTTACAGAAGTGTGTTAAAGGCAGATGGAAGAATAATGAGTAGTAGCCATTAGATTTATCTGTTAGTAAGTCATTAGTGCATTTTAGAAGGGCACTTTCTGTGAAATGTTGTGAGCGAAGCAGTGGAGACAGTTGTAGACTAAATGTTCTAGGATTTTGGAGGTAAATGGGAGCTAGGAGATGGGTCCTAGGTTGTTCAGACTGGTAGGGTTCAGTGCGGGCTTTTTATATATGGGGGTGACCAGTGCATAGTTCAGAGGGAAGAGGGAGATACCAGTAGAGAGGGTAAGGTTTAATATGTATGTAAGAGAGCATAGGATAGAGCAAGATGGTGCATAGAGTAGTGTTGGATGTGATGGTAAAGCTAGTATGTTAATTGGTATGGATAACTGAACAGTGGTGACCTCATCATGAATTGCATCTTTGTTGTTTTTGAAATGGCTGGAAATGTATTGGCCAGAGATTGAGCTAGTTGGCAGTAAAAAGCTAAAAATACCAAAACCAGTTTTTACCTCAATATTTTCTTGTAATCCGGAGTTTTCCTCCTCGTCATTTTTCTCTGCCAATAGATGTCCTCAGTCTGATCGCCAGCATCATTCAACCAGTTTTCTCTGAGCCCAGGTTGTCCTAGACCTGGCCCTATGACTATACAGAGAAAGAAGAAGTAGCACAACGATTAGATTGTTTATACTTTACAGAAATATACACATATTTTTTATGCTGACTAGCTGGAGAGGGAGTTGGGAAATATACTGTCCTGTCAATTGTCCTGCTCCTGTATACCTTTTAAATAAGAATGACTTTTAGTCCAACACAATAAGTCTGTTTGCAGTTCAGCAAAGCAGCATTTAACTTGGTGCAAATCCTTAGCTGCTGTTTGTAAATAAACCAGCTGAGGAGCTGTCATTTAGCAGTGCATAACCACCACTAAATTAATGATCCCTGGCAATTTTCTATTTTTAAACAGACAAGCTAGGGATCATGGCCATATTTGGTCAATTACATCACCAAGCATCCCCTGGAGGTTTGATTTTGAACAGATGTCAGTTAGGGGTTCTGTTATTTTGGGGTAGTAGCTCAGTGGGACTGCATCGTTGGGTCGTGGGTTGCACAGATGTGAACAGGCTGGATTGGGACTTAAACTCTTTTTGTGCATTGGACCTTTAAGAAAAAAATAATATGAGGCCCCCCTTAAAAGATTATATCAGACCCTTAATAAGGCATGCAACCTGGGTGACCAGGAAAAAGAGATAAGTAAGCATGCAACCCCTTCTTTCCTGATCCATACCAGGCCACATTATTTTGAACATTGAGTTGGTAGTCAAGCCTCCCACCCTGCAAGGCACCTTGTCCCCATGTCAAGGGGAAGGTCCTCATTTCCACTCGGGAATTACATCCCCCAGTGATGTGGATCCAGCATCAATCATGATATAACCCTGTTTCACTACCTCCACAAGATTACAGTTTCCCAGTTTGTTTTTGTAAACAGTGGCCAATGATCTTGGGTGATGCCATTGACCAACTAGGGTCATGACCCTAGTTAGCCAGTGACGTCACCCAGGCTCCCAGACTGGTCTGTTTACAAACACAAGCTGGCTTGGTATCTGTTATGTTGAGACAGTAGCACTTTTTTAATGCCACTTTTAACTAACGGGTTAACTTGTACTATTCCATACTGCACAGCAGTATCTCCATGCAGTTTTAATGCATCCACAAACATGTTATTTAAAATCTTTGTGTATTTGCAATGTTTACCCATAAAGCACAATTAAAGCCTTCTCCCCTCTGAACTGTTTTTTTGTTTATTTTTTTGTATGGGTGCATGTCATTCATGCTAGCTATAGATTTTTATTTTTTAGAGTAGTTGTTTAAAGTAAATCCATTCAATTCATCTTCACAGAAAACTGAGAAGACAAAATATGCTATTGTGTTCAGTGGTTTATTTTTTGTTTTGTAATAGCATACTGTTCTTCTCACTGAAATGAGTACATTACTTGTCCTGTAGTCAGCCTTATTCCCCATACATATGCATTTGCTGCTCTCAAATGCATTCAGCATTACATTGGTGCAGGAATATTTACTATGGCATCCGCAGTTGATGTCTTTTGTTTACGAAACATGACACAGAAATAATACAGGTTATTTTGGATACAATGAGTCTACATCTATTTAAATTTTCTCAGCACCTTGAGAATAACTGACATGACAAGTTTCTGTTTCTGAGATGCCGCTGTTACTCTATTTCCAGACATTGCAGGAATTGTTTTTATTGTTCCTAAGTCTTTAGCAATGCTATTTAAAAATGTCTTCTGCTATTGTTTCAGCTGGCAACTTGGGATTCCATAAGAGGCCTTAATGGAAGCCTGCAAGAGAAGCGACTTGACAATGACCTACAAGGATTAACGCTGAAAGTGGTGACTATCTTGGTATGGTACTGCAAAACACAAAACAGCTAAATGTTTCTTTTTCATCTTGTGCAAAATTTGACAGTGCTTTGATTGTCTCTGTTCCTCTTCTCTGGTAGGAGAAAATGTGGCAATAAAAACAATATTTTGTACTGTTTCTACATTTTCACCCAAGTCAAGCTCTGTTTGAACAGATATGCATCCTTATATTGTTTGGATTAATGTTCTGAAAAAGGAAGATAGTACTGTATGTACTGGTGTGGAGGTATTTCTTATAGCTACCAATTTCATATTTTGATAGCAGTTTAGAAAATAAAAGTATGCATCTAAGAAGCCCTTCTAGTTTTGTCACTTTCTTAAAAATAGATTTTATTCATTTATTTATTATAGGCATTTATATAGCACCAGCAATTTACGTACAGTGGCTTGAAATTTTCCACATTTTGTCAAGTTACAACCAAAAATGTAAATGTATTTTATTGGGATTTTAGGTGATAGACAACACAAAGTGACACATAATTGTGAAGTGGAGGTTAAATGATAAATGGTTTTCAATTTTTTTTTACAAATAAATATGTGAAAAGTGTGGCATGCATTTGTATTCAACCCCTTTTACTCTGATACCCCTAACTAAAATCTAGTGGAACCAATTGCCTTCATAAGTCACCTAATTAGTAAATAGAGTCCACCTGTTGGTCATATAATCTCAGTTCTGAGGCTCGCAGAGCCACGCTCCGTATGTCAATAGGCACACAGAGCTGGTGTTTCATCAGATTAGACGACCCTTCAGAATGTGTAACGGAAGTGACATTTCGTTACTGCCATTTTGCTACACCCCACACTCATCCACAGTAAGGCTACACAGAGAAAGGGGCAAGCGGATATCTTGTTACACCCACCAGAGTTTTGTATTTTTCACTTTTTTTAACAGTAAACTGAGTTTATATAGTGAAATACAGTACTTAGAACTCTGTGTAAATGTTTAGATGTTGTTGAATTTTAAAAGCAGTGAACTTCTGTCTGATTAGCAAACCTCTGAGATCAGCAGGCTTGCCGCTGCTTTTAAAATTCAACAGTCCGACGGAGTTCTGAGTACTGTATTTTACAAAATAAACTCAGTTTACTGTTAAAAAAAAAAAGTGTAAAATGCAAAACTCCAGTGGGTGTAACAAGATGTCTGCTTGCCCCCTTCTCAGTGTATCCTTACTGTGGAGGAGTGCGGGGTGTAGCAAGATGGCAGCAGGGCCGGTGCTACCACTAGGCAAACTAGGCAGCCGCCTAGGGCGCCATGATGCCTAGGGGGCGCCCGGCCACTGGTTTTCCTACTCTCTTCTCTCTGCAGCAAGCAACTAAGTCTCAGCATCAGCAGGCAGCCATCCTTCCGTTCACAGATAGTGTCAGAGGCGCAGCGCCGGTGAAGGACTGTGTCTGTGTCCCAACTCCTGAATGAATGGAAGCAAGCAAACATTCATTGATGGGCGCTGGTAGGCTGCATTGATGTGTGCTGGTGAGGCGGCATTGATGTGTGCTGGTGAGGCTGCATTTGATTTGCGCTGGTAGGCTGCATTTGATGGGCGCTGGTCGGCTGCATTTGATGGGCGCTGGTAGGCTGCATTTGATGGGCGCTGTGAGGCTGCATTGATGTGTGCTGGTGAGGCTGCATTGATGGGCGCTGGTGAGGCTGCATTTGATGGGCACTGGTAGGCTGCATTTGATGGGTGCTGGTAGGCTGCATTTGATGGGCGCTGGTAGGCTGCATTTGATGGGCACTGGTAGGCTGCATTTGATGGGCGCTGGTGAGGCTGCATTGATGTGTGCTGGTGAGGCTGCATTGATAGGCACTGGTGAGGCTGCATTTGATGGGCGCTGGTAGGCTGCATTTGATGGGTGCTGGTAGGCTGCATTTGATGGGCGCTGGTGAGGCTGCATTGATGTGTGCTGGTGAGGCTGCATTGATGGGCGCTGGTGAGGCTGCATTTGATGGGCGCTGGTAGGTTGCATTGATGGGCGCTGGTGGGCTGCATTTTATGGGCGCTTCGTTATAAAGGTGGGGTTTACATGGGCACGGAAAAGGGAGTGGGGTCAGGGGTGGAGTGAAGGGGGCGGCAAAATTTGGTTTCGCCTAGGGTGTCAAAAATCCTTGCAACAGCCCTAGATGGCAGCGACAAAACATCACTTCCATTACACATTCTGATGGGTCAGGTGAAGGGGGCACATTTTTTCTTTCCTCCTGCATGTGTTATGGAGTGTATGTGGCATAAAATTTATTGGGGTAATTTGTTCTCTTGCAGGCCAAAACTCAGGACAAGGCCCAAGCACAGCCACCAAAAAGGAAATGTGCGGTTTGCAGAAACAAATTGAGCTCCTCATGGAGCAAAGCAGTTTGCCGCAACTGTATAGACAGCCTAGTTAAGGATAACCCGGTAGTTTCCTGTCAGAAAATGCTGACTTCTGTTAGAGATGAGCTTACGTCTAAGTTTAGCTCATTTAAAACTCAAATTGACAAGATTCAAGTCCTCTCAGAGGGTCCATCTCCATTTAGGACTTCAGTTAGTCCTAGCACTCCACAGCAGAGTGCGGAGAGTGAAGACTCTGAGGCTGAAGTCATATCCTGCTTAGTCTTCTCCGGAAGAATCAGGGCCAGATACAGGGCCCAGGGATAAAGAATCTGCAAGGGGCTCAAGGTATAAGTAATCATTGGAAGATGTAGATTACTTATTAAAGGCTATCTATACGACACTTGCTATAGAAGAGAAGGTACATTTGTCTGAACGTGACCTTATGTACAAAGGTTTACATAAGAAAAAGGCTAGAGTTTTCCCGTCATAATTCCCTTCTTGATACTACCAAGCTGGAGTTGGAAAACCCAGATAGAAAACATTTCTTTAACCTTAAAAGAAGGTTTCCATTTGAAGAGGACACAGCGCAGCCATGGCTGAAAAATTCTAAGTTAGCACCTCTTTCAAAAGTTTAAAAAAACTCAGACCTAGCGTTTGACGATATGGGCACGCTTAGGGATCCGATGGATAAAAGAGGAGATATCCTTCTTCACAGAGCTTGGGACTCAGCCATTGGGAATTTTAAGAAGGTAGGGAAAATGGCGCTCCCTGTGATTCCAAGGAAAGGGTTTAACTATATTTGACTAGCAGTGAAGTATTATGGTAGGGTAAATGCAATGTAAACACCTAATTGCAGGCAGTACTACTCATAGACCTATCACTGCCGCCTGTTCGGGGTGTCAAGTGTATTGTAAACCCATGGCCTATGTGTCAAATGTTGGTAATAATGAAATGAGCTGAATATAGGGGGGGATAAACCAGTGGTGTGTAAGCGTCCACCTCTAATTTATCAAATTTATCAATCTGCAGGTAAATATAATATATGTGCAGGTCGGCTGCCAACTTCTATGGATCCTCACCAGTTACCCGTGTATGATGTCTTAAGTGTCTCAGCGGGTGGGAGGAAATGACATCCAGCGTTCACCAGGTGGTTTGAGGGATAAGCCTGTCTCCATGTGTTCATCTCTACACGGTTCATACACGGGTAACTGGTGAGGATCCATAGGAGTTGGTAGCCGACCTGAATGGTGAGGACATCTTACAGTGTGGGACCACAGGAGGATCGTATACAGATATCTGACATGGTGATCACCCCTGTAGGGGTAGCGAAGTCTGGTGAGTGAGGGAGCCAAAGGGGGCAGCACAAAGTCACCCAATATTGATGGAGCACAAAGTCACCGATTGAACTGCTGTTAAACATCAATTAACATTTTTTCAACATTTTTTCATCTGTCATTGGACTTTTTATTTATTTTTTATTTGTGGGCCTGGTTTTTGGGTTCTTTATTGTCTCTTGCTTATTTAGAGTGGTATTTTTCACTGCTATCACTCAAATAGAGTGTTTTTTTTTCACTGTTGCCACTTATTTTTGAGTGGTATTTTCCACTGCTAATACTAATTAGAGTGGTATTTTTCACTGTTGTTATTTATCTAGCATGGACATATATGCTTTATGGGCTTCACTGGCCCAGGTATACTTAATATATACCACTTATTCACTTAAGTTGGTGATTGTCACCTACTTAGTCACACATTTGTTGGTTTGCACTTAATTACACTGACGGGTGGTTAGAGATACAGCTTAGGGGCTGTTATCAGGTCAGCTGCCCTGGTGTCCTATTCTCCCCCCGTGCACATATATTATATTTACCTGCAGATTGATAAATTAGAGGTGGACGCTTACACACCACTGGTTTATCCCCCCCTATATTCAGCTTATTTCATTATTACCAACATTTGACACATAGGCCATGGGTTTACAATACACTTGACACCCCGCACAGGAGGCGGTGATAGGTCTATGAGTAGTACTGCCTGCAATTAGGTGTTTACTCCCATTTACCCTACCATAATACTTCACTGCTAGTCAAATATAGTTAAACCCTTTCCTTGGAATCACAGGGAGCACCATTTTCCCTACCTTCTATCAATTATCCAAATTTGCCTCCTAGGGGGTTAATTTTTCTGGGAAGGCTGCACACCTGTAATACTTGTTCCTAAGTGCGGAGTCTCTTTCTTTTTTATTGGGAATTTTAAACCAGCTCTGGCCCCCACTTGTGTAGCCAGAAATTTAGAAGTATGGTTGACACAAATACAAACAAACTTTTTGGCAGGTACCTCTAGAGAGCAATATCTGAAATCTTTCCCTCTCCTCTTTCGTGCAGTGGGGTTTTTGGCTGATTCTTCCACAGAGTCGGTAAGAATGACAGCTAGGACCTCGGCCTTAGTGAATTCAGCCAGAAGAAGCCTATGGCTTTAAACCTGGTCAGGAAACGCTGCCTCAAAGTTGCGTCTATGTTGTCTTCCCTTAACAGGCGATTATATTTTTGGCCCAGACCTGCAAAAGGCGCTGGAATGCACGGCCGATAGAAAAAAGACCTTTCCAGAGAATAAGAAAAGGCCAACAGCCAGAAAGTTTTTTCATGGCCAAAGTAGGCAGCAAGGTCCTAGAGAAAGGGACAATAGGCTCAAAAAAACATTGGATAGGGCACAAGGGCAGAGGTAGAGGGGGCGTCTGTTTAACCCTCCTCAACAACCAGCCAAGCCACAGTGATTTGTGTCTCCCAGTGGGAGGAAGATTAAGGGCTTTTCTCCCACTGTGGGCAGCAGTCACCTCAAGTCCATTCATCCTGGATCTAGTGACCAATGGGTACAGTCTGGAATTTTCTTGCCAGCCACCAGAGCGATTATTGGTCACCTTCCCTCCCAAAGATCGGGTAAATAGAGGGCCCTGGGTCTCCAAATTGGAGACTTGTTAGAGCAAAAGGTCCTGATCCCGGTTCTCCAGTTGAATCAGGGCAAGAGATTTCATTCCCATATATTTTGTTATCAGAAACCTTTCAGGAAAATATCAGCTTATTCTGAACCTCCGGTCTTTAAACCGTTCGATCAAGTACAAGCAATTTCGTATGGAGACAGTGTTCTCAATAAAAAACCTGCTTTACCCAAACTGCTTCAAGGCCACTTTGGATTTGAGGGATGCCTATCTGCACATCCCTATCTGTCCAGCATTCCAAAGATTCTTTTTTTTTCGACCAAAAAATTGAGAAAATGCTCTCAATCTTTTGCTGGCTGGAATTCGGCCAGCAAAAGTCTGATGGAGCATACACACGGTCGCGTTTTCTGACCAAAAACTCTCATCGGACTTTTGCTGGCCGAATTTCCGATCGTGTGTAACATAACAGTCTCACATTTTTTTTTTTTTTTAAACACTGCTCTTGGCAAGTTAATCCAACAAAGGTTAAAGTCTAGTTTGTGAATATTTTTATACATTTTAAAGACTTTGAACCTGATGTCTTGTCACAAAATTAGCAGCTCATTTTATCAAATCTAAACCTCTTAAGTTAGGTAAATTTAAAAAATGTTGTTTGAAAATTGTTACAACATGCAGTCAGTATGTGGAGATATGCTGAATGTAGAGCTAAATGTCCCTGTTCCTATGCTAGCGAAGATGGCAGCATCTGTATTGTATGGAATAACATCATTCAGCTTCCAGGTTTTATTGCCAGAGCTTAAGTGAACAAGCTGACGTTAGTAGCTAATTGACTACAATGCACAGCTGCACCAGATTCTGAGTGATGCAGTTTTAGTAAATCTCCCCCAGTCTGCTAAAAAACATTAAGGTAGTGCTATTTATTTATTTTTCAGAAAGCCCAGCATGCTTTGCGAACAGAGGATCATGAACATACTCTGTAAGGCTGGGTTCTCTATGGAGCCAGTTCACACATCTCCGGATTGCACAGAGCCCTGTGCATCTTTTGGTCCATTTCACGTACAAATTCAGCCCAAATTTTGGGCTGAAATCGGACCTGAAACAGTGAATGGAGACACACCGGACTCCTGCTGTGAGCCGCTGTGATTTCTAGTGTCAACCCAGTCTAAGGCATGTTTATTTGTAGATTTATACAATATAATAAAAAGTTATAACATGAAAAATTTATAAATGGGTTAAGCTTCAAAACATGTGTCCAAAGCGAGGTAAAGTTTGAGTTTACGATGCATGTAGGAGAAAGTGTTTTGTTTGTTTTTTTTTGACACAATTTATCAGTATTGTTTTCAATCTTTTGCCTGGTTTAATCATTTTAACACTTCATTTCTATATTCAGTAGAATCCAAACAGGAAAACATACAGTGAAATTATCATTACTTTGCAAAGAGCCAGTACATTTATTTTATACAATTCAGAGCATGTATGTTGGGAGAGGAGGATGTTAGTAGGGAATTTCAGACTATAGCAAACTGTACTTAATTGCCCCTATGCTGTCTATTTGGTTATGCATATCAGTAGGCTTGCCATTCATTTTATACATACAAATGAAATAAAATGTAAAATTAGTATATTTCCTATTTTGATTTCATTTGCTAAGCCTGCTTTATAAACTAAAGATTTTTTTTCCATTCTTAGGAGGAACCTTTCGTGATGGTAGCAGAGAACATACTTGGTCAACCAAAGAAGTATAAAGGTTTCTCAGTCGATGTCCTTGATGCATTATCTCAAAACCTTGGCTTCAAATATGAAATTTACCAAGTCCCTGATGGGAAGTATGGACACCCGCTTCCTAATGGTTCCTGGAATGGCATGATAGGAGAACTTATAAATAAGGTAATAAACAGCTAAGAAAACAGTCATTCTCCTAGATTTTAAAATCAACATTAATATTCAGTTAATTCAGTAACTCTGACTGCATGTCTGTCACTCATAAAAGTGCATATTGGACAGATTGGCTAATATGAATCTTAGAATTAGCTGATCACAGTGCATAGAAAGAAAATGTTAACATGCTTAATGAAAATGAAACTCAAGAGAAAATTGTTAAATTACCATTTTGTTTAGCCTTGGTTTAAATCATCACCGAAAATAGTATGGGGGAAACCAGTTTCCTCCCCCACCCAATGGGTTTTTGTGATTGTTGTGATTTACAGATTGTGATTTACAGATTGTTACAGTAAAGAAACTTACTGGTATAATCTGAGATCATGGTTAGTTTTGGGGTGTGTATTTGTTTGTGGTGGATGGTGTTTGGGAGGAATTACTACAGTTAGACCTTTAGGACAAGCTTTTGGCGTTGTACGCTGATAGCTTATCCTGAAAATTTAACAGTAAGTGAAAATAAATACAGCATCATGAACAGTATATACCTATATTGCCTAATTACAAAAATTAGAGAGTCTGCTATTTTCACTTAAGCAGACCATTTCAATGAGATAAGAGGATCAGCAAGAATCAGAACTTTCTTATGTAATGAGCAATTATAGTCGCACCTAAAAAAAATACATGGTCTGAAAAACAAAAGTACACTTGCAAACAATTATTTACAATTGCGGGACCTGAAATTTGTGCAACTTTGACACAATGGACTTGTATGTAGCAATGCCTGTATATTCTTGAAGTCTATGGACCTCAAGTCACATCAAAGTCGGACCAAAGTAGTGCAGGGACTACTTTGAAGTCGCTGAGACTTAATATCGCACAGATATGAGCGGTACCTATTGGAAATCATGGGGTATGACTTGTCATGCGACTTTGCAGTCCCAAGTCACAGGACAAGTCATGAAAGGGGCCTTAGCTGACATTTTTTACATATATACCTAAAATAAAATATTAAGTACCATCCACATACTACTTGGACCACAAAGAGGATTGTAATCTCCCAAAAACTGTCCTTAAAATATAATTGTAGTGCAAAAAAAAAAAAAAAAAAAGTGTTTTAAGGACATACTTCAACTGTATGGCTACAATCGCCTTAGGCCAAACCCCCATAATTCACCTAGGAGACACTATACTTACATAGTTTGTAAGGTTGAATTACACTCCATACAGTTCAACCTGTGTAGGTGTGTGTGTGTATACTGTATGCATTATGTCTCTACCACTTCCCATATCGCATGTGCGAGCAGCGCCGTGCGCCGTGATTCGACGCTCACTCATCTGGGACACGTGACAGGTCCCAGATGACTGTGCTGTGCCTAGGGGAAGTGACGTCAGTGCCCGGGCCCCTAGCAACAGGCATTTAGAGGTGAGTAAAAACATTTTTTTTTCCAATTATTTTATTTTTATTTTTTTATGATTTTTAAAACAATTTTTTTTTTTTTGTGGCAACACCACTTTAAGCCCCATACACACTATCAGATTTTTTGCTGATTTTTGTCTTCATATTTATCAAAACCATGTAGTGCAAGGAATAAAGGGGGAGCTGCGCTAAAGTGAAGTAAGACACTTATTATATATTGAATATAAATTGTGCTGTGTTCAAAAAATTATTTTGTGATTATTAATAAAAATTGATAATAAAGGTTATATTAAGCAAGTGTGCATAAACATATACAATCAATTGTCTTATATGAATATCCTAAATCTGTGATGGACAAATATATTAGTGAAAAATAACCAAAAAATAACTAAAATTTAACATTGAAATGTGCATTGAAACCACATTTGCTTTGCCAAATATATGGCGCTAACAATGGTGAATCAAAGACCATATGATAAGTCCAGATCAACAGCAAATAATGTCCCAAGTCAAAAAGAAGAAAAAAAAAAGGAAAAAATAACTCCACAGTCTTCTATTTGTAAACATGAACAGTGAATTCACAGCACACTGAAGAGTGAATGGACCGCCACCACAGAGACACGCTGCCTGCTTACCAGAGCTGAGTGGTCCCTTATGGCAGGGGACCCCTATGTGCAGATGGCTCTAACCCCAGCCAGGGATGTAACTTGGCACAATCATGGGTTCCTTTAGGTGCAGATAGGATCTCTCTCATACAGCTGCTGACACCCAGGAAGTATCACCAACTCAAGGACAGCTCGGGATCGGGATCAATGGGGTGGCACAATGCAGACCAGTACCAAAAGGAATAAAGCGCTCACATAGCATAAAATCCTTATAACATTTATTATGTATAAAATAATAGCAAGTGGACACTTACAAAGCTTCAAATCAAAAACGGCAGTAAAGCGAGCCGACCGGTCTCGCTAAGCAACCCGTGGTTCCGGGACTATAACGTATTGCGATGACGTCAGGGCATCGCTCCTCCTCCCTTATCAATTTTTATTAATAATCACAAAATAATTTTTTGAACACAGCACAATTTATATTCAATATATAATAAGTGTCTTTATTCCTATTTATTGATGTAGTATAACATTTTGAGCAGCAGCTTTATTATTCACGGATAGCGCAATTTCTTCTTCTACTATGTAGTGCAAGGGCCTGCTTGATTGCATACAAATTGAAACTAAGTTTGACCTCATATTATATGGTTTTGGTAAATCTGAAGACAAAAATCAGCATAAAATCTGATAGTGTGTATGGGGCTTTAGGGTGCCCCACATATAACTGCAGACCATTCAGAAGATATACCATTTATCACCGCCCTCTGGATGTGCCCTGGTAACCAGTTTTCTATCCAGCTACATACACTATCTCAAACACCAATCGACCTCAGTTTGTGGATTGATCATTTATTGGGTACCGTGTCAAATGCTTTGGCGTAGTCTAGATCTACTACATCCAGCGGTTTCCTTTATCCAGATTACAGCTCATTTCCTCATATAATGTTATTAGGTTGGTCTGACATAAACAATCTTTCATAAATCCATCCTGGTTACTAGAGTATCTTTACACAAGCTATTTGTGACATCATCATGATGTAGCCCCTTATTCAGTGAAAACAAGATGTACTCTATTAGTCAAAAGATGATATTTGTTAATTTTGCTTGATCATTTTATGTGGCGTGTGCTTTTTAAATGATTGTTTTACTTTACTTAAAAATGTGCTTCTGAATTAAGTATAGCATGATATGTTTGTTAGATGAATAAACTTACTCTAACTTATTATTATGTATTTTAGAACTTCTACCAAATTGTCTTGTAGAACAACAACCTCACAAATATAGCTGCGTATGTTGCTGTGTCACATATTTATTTCTATTTTCATCATGATTTTAAATAAAATCTAGTTAGCAAGACATGAGTTAAAACAATGCCATACTATTTGAACAATTTCTTGTCCTTGTAGAGAGCAGATATCGCTGTATCAGCAATCACCATTACGCCAGAACGGGAGAGTGTGGTGGATTTCAGCAAACGTTACTTGGATTATTCAGTAGGAATTCTTATCAAGAAGCCGGAGGAAAGGATAAACATTTTTTCACTTTTTGCTCCTTTTGACTTTGCTGTGTGGGCATGTATCGCAGCTGTGATTCCAGTGGTTGGAGTACTGATATTTGTTTTGAATCGTATCCAAGCTGTGAGAGCGCAAAACTCATCACAAGCAAATGCATCTACATCCTCAACTCTACACAGTGCTATATGGATTGTGTATGGAGCATTTGTTCAGCAAGGTATGCAATTAGTTCAATTTATTTTGCTTGCCAAACGTTCATTTGATAACTTGATCGGAAGTATAATTTGCATAATGCATTAAATAAACATGTAAATTATGTTTTCAAGTCAATGTATAATTAAGATCATATAGGAAATGGTGTATCATAAAAACGTTTTATGTATAGTATTTATGTGCTGTCACATTTTCTTTTCAGTGACCTTTATTAAAACAAGCATCATTGTGGCAAGTTTAAATTTAACGCTAGGCAAACAGAAAAGTACTTGGATAAAATATATTATATATAAGAGTGGTTAACATGCAAATGATATATCTTCCTGTCCATCCAGTCCTGAGATTAACACAGCTCTGCCACAGGGCACAGTTATGCCCTGTACACACGACCGGTTTTGGCGTCGGAATAAACTCTGAAGGTTTTTCCGACGGCATTCCGATAGAATTCCACTCAAGCTGTCTTGCATACACGCGGTCACACCAAAGTCCGACCATCAAGAATGCGGTGACGTACAACGCGTACAATGGGACTAGAAAACGGAAGTTCAATAGCCAGTAGCCAATAGCTTCCATCTCGTACTTGCTTCAGAGCATGCACTGTTTTTGGTACATCGGAACAGCATACAGACGAGTGGTTTTCCCGAGAGGGATAGAACATGTTCCCTTTCTAGGTCCGTCAGAATTTTCGATGTAAAAAGTCAGATGGGGCATACACATGGTCGGAATATACAGTACGATGAAAAGCTCCCATCTGACTTTTTCTGTGGGGAATTCTGCTCGCGTGTACGCAACATTAGGGGAATAACACTTCTTACATTTAAAATAAATCTAAGGGCTCCTGTATGACAATCTACAGTCTACAGGTTGGAGTCAACAGGTTTCACATCTAGATGCTTTGGGAAAACAGATGTACTGTACTTACCGTATTTATTGGCGTATAACACGCACTTTTTCCCCCTTAAAATCGGGGGAAAGTCGTGGGTGCGTGTTATACGCTGATACCCCAAAAAAAAATGACAAAAATAGAGAGCGGCGCCGAAAAATAGCGAGCGCCGCCAAAAAAGACCGAAGCGCCGCTGGAAAAGACCGAGCTGACTGTTTGGCTCCGCTCGTAGTCCCGCCTCCCTGCGCTCGCTCCCGAAACAGCAGGGAGGCGGGACAGCGAGCGGAGCCGAATAGTCGGCTCGGTCTTTTCAAGCGGCGCTTTCGGTCTTTTCCAGCAGCGATTCTGTCTTTTTCGGCGGCGCTTCCGTCTTTTTCGGCGGCGCACACGCGGTTTGTCTCGGCCGGGGGGAAATTTAAACGTGGGCAAGGCTGCAAATGACACTGGGAAAGCTACAAATGACACTGGGCAAGCTGCAAATGAGGCTGGGCAAGGCTTCAAATGACGCTGGGCAGGCTGCAAATGATGCTGGGCAAGCTGCAAATGACGCTTAAATGTACGTTTTTTTTCCCTAAACTTCCCTCCTAAAACTTTTTTTCCTTTAAAATGCCCTCCTAAACTTGGGGTGCGTGTTATACGCCGATAAATACGGTACATTTAAGTGCATTAGCAGATGAGGTCACCCATTAAGTGTAGGTACAAGCATAGGCTTCAACTTTGCTCTAATTCTGCCAACCCTATATTGTCATCTCCAGCTGTAAAATTCTGCCACAGCTGTATCTGTCACAGCTGCTGGAATGAAAGCTCAACAGCTTAATGCCAACTTGAAAATATTGCTGGCTTTACGCTCCTTTTCATGAATTTGCAGCCAGTGCTGTACTACAGTGGCAAAATCCTGGGTACTTTTTATTCAACTGTAAGGTCATTCCTGACCGCTACCATCATGTGGAAGGTAATGTTCTCTTGTTGCTGGACCACACAGCCAGCAGCAGGGTCCACATGGTATGGCACAGTATAGCTCTTTCACATCCTACTGGGTAACTCTGCTGACAGCCAGAAAGAATGCAGAATGGAGCACATAGCTGGAGCTGGTTGGGCTTTCTTGAGTTCTGACAGATGGTGGCAATGACAGAGCAGTCGCCTCATCCTGCTCTTCAATGCCATCTTTGGCTGAGTCCCCCACTAGTTCTCCACAAGTGTTCAAGGGGCTTTTCAACAGCTTAGGCAAAATGATGGCACACAGTTTTGCAGCTGGTGTGGGACAGGAGCCACACTGGAGAAGACATGCCAGTCATCTCTGCAAGGACAGATGTAATTAACCTATGCCATCTTGTGTAACCTGCTGTCTGCCCTTCAGCAGAAAAAGTTCACACACATGCCTTGCTTTTACATGCCTTCAACCTAGTGGTGCAGTGGTTCCTGGGTAAATACCCTGACTAAGAGGATCTTCTGAGGCAAGCCAAAATATGTTTTAGCCATTTCACATGTCAGGAGGAAGAGAAGGCTAACTATATCCATATGCTGTCCCTGTGAGGCCTCAACAGGCACAGGAGGAACATTAGGAAGATAAGGAGTATGGTTGCTGTGGTGGAGGTGAAGAGAAGGAGGACAATAGCGCAGGATTCCAGGGTGGGTTTCACCCCTCACAATCCCCAGGAGCTGTACAGGGCTGGGAGAGATAGCTGGGGGCAATGTTGTCCCCAGCAACACTGAGGAATTGGGTTTCTTTGCTTGCGGTAACTAGTGGTGGATGGGCTTATCAATTCTCCAGAGCATGCAAAGAATGCTAAAATTTGTGATATCAAGGACCATTATTGATTTGTAACCATCCTGGATGCATGTTACAAAGATAAAATTGCATCGCTCAGAGGGAACAAAACAACCTCAGAAGGTGCCGTGGAGGAACTTATTTTTGGGTAGTACTTGTGAGTTTTTTGTGAATGCTGAGACATTTGCATAGCAATTTTTTTATTAATAGACCACTAAAATGTTTGTGCATCCTGATCCTCAGTTGGGACATTTTTAGGTAAGCCATAACATGTTTTGATCTTTTGGCCTTACTTGAGCACGCTGGCACAATCCATAATTCATTTTGAATGCATGCTTTTTATTGTTTAATAAATTGAAACTGTGCCATTGCACCATAATAAAGGGCACCATGTCCTGAATGTAATATGCAAAAAAATATTTGGTGAGGACAAGGACTTTCTCGTTACCCCCAGAGACTTTACAAACCAACCAAGATTTAAAACAGGAAGGCATTTGGTGGACCCACACTTGGCGAGACAAGGTTAATGATCACTTGACTTGACCATAGTGCAGTGGTTTTCTTTCTGGAACCTACACAATGTTGATATGTTTAGACCATCACATCCTGGTACTTGAGCAACACTGGATTTCTACCTAACTACTTGTTATCCCTGTCATTTTCGGTCTGCCTTTTAAATGTTGTAGTTATACTCCTTTATTTTTCCTGCCATCTTAATTCTGCCTGTGTGTCTCTCATGCCTGCCGGGGGGAGGGTTTGGCTTCCCGGATGACTGCCCTGGATTGGATGACCTATTTTTCAGCCTTGGATGCTGTAAATCTCACATTTCCTGTGGAAGCAGCTCATTGCCACAAAACATGTAGGAATATATCAACTGTGGAACTGTTTACCATGCACTTGACTGAATGAATACCACTGTAAATCTTGACTGGTTATCATAGTTGTATTGGACACTCTCTATGTGTGTGTACATATCATATGAGGGAACTTCTTAAGTTTTTTTTTGAGATTATCAAAATATATTTAAAATTTTTACAGCTAAATTTTTTACATTTTTTGGGGATTCTGTGCAGCTAATCTATATAATTTATAATAATTTTTTATTTTTTTTTGCATAAATATGACTTCTGTCTGCCTAAAAAATGTAATCATATTTAAATGAATGAGATGCAGAGCATGAAGTCTCTCAATAAAATTACAGTGCAATTGTATTTTTATTAATATATTTAGAATTCTCTGAAATTGTTCTAAAATTTACTCCTATTAAAAAGATGAGATTCAGTGCAGCACATCAGTACAATGATATTACGGTCTCATTTCGTCTATCAAAAAAAGTGATTCTGTGCATCAAATCTGTTCAATTTTTATCTAACCACTTCCTTCCCGGCGTATTGTCAAATACCGTCTGCAGATGGGATCTCCCATCCTTGGCGGGCGTCATATGATGTCCTACGCTTCCCGCCGGTATAGGGGGTGCGCACCGTAGCTTCACCAAGAAAGCAATGCGTGTGCCTGGCAGCCTCGATGTCCGCTAGGCACCCGCGATTGCTCCTGACAGAGCAGGAACGTGGATGTGTGTGTGTGTAAACAAGTGTCCAAAGTTTCAGATCTGTCCACCGCAATGTTGTAGTCCCGATAAAGATCGCAGATCGCAGCCATTACTAGTAAAAAAATGAATAAAAATGCCATAAATCAATAACCTATTTTGTAGGCGCTATAACTTTTGCGCAAACTAATCAATATATGCTTTTTTTTCTAGCGGGCTTTTTCCGTCGGAATTTCTGATGGAAAAAAATTGAGAGCAGGATCTAAAATTTTCCGACAACAAAATCCGATCCGACTTTTCCAGTCGTTTGTAGAGAATTCTGACGGACAAAGTGCCATACATGCTCAGATCAAATTACCAGACCAAAGCTATTGGCTACCAGCCTCTATGTAGTTCCGTCGTACGCAACTAACGTCACCACGTTCGGAACTATCGGATTTTCCGACAACTTTGTCCGACCGTGTGTGTTTAACACCAGTTTCGGACAAAATCCGTCTGAAAAAATCGGACAGATTTTGTGGTCGGAATGTCCAACCCTGTGTACAAGGTATAATTCAAAAGGAAAACCCAGAGCTCCTTCATACTTACCCATGTGACTCTTCTGAAACTGCACTGCCATCATATCAGAAAGGTGACAGGCCAAAAAAATTGGGCACTCCTTCATACTCACGCAAGTTATTCAAAATGATGTGATTCTATGCCTTCAAGAGGAATCAAATCGCTGCCTCTTTTTAAAAAAAAAATTTTGACCTGCAAAGTAAAGGCATAATGTGCTAGTATGCATCGCATACTAGCATGTTATGTGAAACTTACCTGCAAACGATTAAAACATACAGTGCCTTGCGAAAGTATTCGGCCACCTTGAACTTTTCAAACTTTTGCCACATTTCAGGCATCAAACATAGATACAAAGATATAAAATTTAAATTTGTTGTGAAGAATCACCAACAAGTGGGACACAATTGTGAAGTGGAACGAAATCTATTGGATATTTTAAACTTTTTTAGCAAATAAAAAACTGAAAAGTGGTGCATGCAAAATTATTCGGCCCCTTTACTTTCAGTGCAGCAAACTCACTCCAGAAGTTCAGCTGGGATCTCTGAATGATCCAATGTTGTCCTTAATGACTGATGGTGATAAATAGAATCCACCTGTGTGTAATCAAGTCTCTGTATAAATGCACCTGCTCTGTGATAGTCTCAGGGTTCTGTTGAAAGCGCAGAGAGCATCATGAAGACCAAGGAACACACCAGGCAGGTCCGTAATACTGTTGTGGAGAAGTTTAAAGCCGGATTTGGATACAAAAAGATTTCCCAAGCTTTAAACATCCCAAGGAGCACTGTGCAAGTGATCATTTGGAAATGGAAGGAGTATCAGACCACTGCAAATCTACCAAGACCTGGCTGTCCCTCTAAACTTTCAGCTCAGACAAGGAGAAGACTGATCAGAGATGCAGCCAAGAGGCCCATGATCACTCTGGATGAACTGCAGAGAACTACAGCTGAGGTGGGAGAGTCTGTCCATAGGACAACAATGAGTCGTACACTGCACAAATCTGGCCTTTATGGAAGAGTGGCAAGAAGAAAGCCATTTCTCAAAGATATCCATAAAAAGTCTCGTCTAAAGTTTGCCACAAGCCACCTGGGAGACACACCAAACATGTGGAAGAAGGTGCTCTGGTCCGATGAAACCAAAATCGAACTTTTTGGCCACAATGCAAAACGATATGTTTGGCGTAAAAGCAACACAGCTCATCACCCTCAACACACCATCCCCACTGTCAAACATGGTGGTGGCAGCATCATGGTTTGGGCCTGCTTTTCTTCAGCAGGGACAGGGAAGATGGTTAAAATTGAGGAGAAGATGGATGCAGCCAAATACAGGACCATTCTGGATGAAAACCTGTTGGAGTCTGCAAAAGACCTGAAAGTGGGAAAGAAAGACAGACAAAAGAAGAAAGACAATTATCCCAAACATACAGCAAAATATACAAAGGAATGGTTCACAAATAAACGTATCCAGGTGTTAGAATGGCCAAGTCAAAGTCCAGACCTGAATCCAATCAAGAATCTGTGGAAAGAGCTTAAAACTGCTGTTCACAAACGCTCTCCATCCAACCTCACTGAGCTTGAGCTGTTTTGCAAGGAAGAATGGGCAAGAATTTCAGTCTCTCGATGTGCAAAACTGATAGAGACATACCCCAAGCGAATTGCAGCTGTAATTGCAGCAAAAGGTGGCTCTACAAAGTATAACGCAAGGGGGCCGAATAATTTTGCACGCCCCACTTTTCATTTTTTCATTAGTTAAAAAAGTTTCAACAATCCAATAGATTTCGTTCCACTTCACAATTGTGTCCCACTTGTTGGTGATTCTTCACAAAAAATGATTTGCATCATTTAATTTACAGAATATGCCAACAACTTTGAAGATTTTTTTTTTATCGTGAAGCAAACAACAATTAGGACAAAATAACAGAAAACGTCAATGTGCATAACTATTCACCCACCTAATACCTTGTAGAGCCACCTTTTGCAGCTATCACAGCTCCAAGACGCTTTGGATAAGTCTCTATGAGCTTGCCACATCTTACCACTGGGATTTTTGCCCATTCCTCCTTGCAACACTGCTCCAGCTCCTTCAATTTTGATGGTTTGCGCTTGTGAACAGCAATCTTTAAGTCTGACCACAGATTTTCTATTGGATTGAGGTCTGGGCTTTGACTAGGCTATTCCAACACATTTACATGTTTCACCTTAAACTACTCAAGTGTTGCTTTAGCAGTGTGTTTGGGGTCATTGTCCTGCTGGAAGGTGAACCTCCGTCCTAGCCTCAAATCACACAGAGTGGTACAGGTTTTGCGCAAGAATCTCCCTGTATTTAGCACCATCCATCTTTCCCTCAACTCTGACCAGTTTCCCAGTCCCGACTGCTGAAAAGCATCCCCACAGCATGATGCTGCCACCACCATATTTCACTGTGGGGATGGTGTTCTTTGGGTGATGTGATGTGTTGGGCTTGCACCAGACATAGCGTTTTCTTTAATGGCCAAAAAGTTCAACTTTAGTCTTATCAGACCAGAGCACCTTCCACCATACATTTTGAGAGTCTCCCACATGCCTTTTTCGCAAACTCAAAACGTGCCATTTTGTTTTTTGCTGAAAGTAATGTCTTTCTTCTGGCCACTCTGCCATAAAGCCCAGCGCTTATTTTCGTCCTATGTACAGATACTGTAGTCTCTGCTGTGAAACTCTGCAGCTCCTCCAAGGTTACCTTAGGTCTCTGTGCTGCCTCTGTGATGCCCTCCTTGCCTGTTCTGTGAGTTTTGGTGTGCGGACGTCTTTTGGCAGGTTTGCTGTTGTTCCACGTTCTTTCCATTTGGTAATGATAGATTTGATGGTGCTCCTAGGGATCATCAAAGGTTTGGATATTTTTTTTATAACCTAACCCTGACTTGTACTTCTCAACAACATTGTCCCTTACTTGTTTGGAGAGTTCCTTGGTCTGCATGGCAGTTTTGGTTAGTGGTGCCTTGCTTAGGTGTTACAGCCTCTGGGGCCTTTCAAAAAGGTGTGTATATGTAATGACAGATCATGGGACACTTAGATTGCATACAGGTAGACATAATTTCACTAATTATGTGACTTCTGAAGGTAATTAGTTGCACCAGAGATTTTTATGGGCTTCATAACAAAGTGGTTGAATACGTACGCACATGCCAATGATCAGTTTTTTATTTCTGAAAAATAGTTTTATGTATTTATTTTTCTAATTTCACTTCACCAAATTAGAGTATTGTGTTCTGATCCATCACATATAATTCAGATTAAAAAAACATTGAACTATACCATTTTGTAACAAAATAGGTAAAAAGCCTAGGGGGTAAATACTTTTGCAAGGCACTGTACATATAAACAGCGCTTGCAGAAATGAAATACATATGCTTATATATTGTGCCTAAGTGCCCAAAATGCTTATATATTGTGCCTAAGTGCCCAAAAAATATATATATATAAAGTGCTGAAGTGCTCCAAGTATAACACACTCAATATATAATATAAAAAAACTGTCTCTAGTAATGTGCTGAGTGCTCCAAACAAATAAAGTGCTATAGTGCTCCAATGATTGATCCAAGTTGTGTGTGCCATGCTCCCCTCTCGTGACCCCACTCACCAAAGATAATGGACCCTCAGCTTTGCAGTGTGTGGGTCATACACGCTGTGATCTAATGATCTGATAAGATGGGAAGAACTCTTCAGAAATTCTCCATACAAAACAAAAGGGAGTCTTGGAGATGGCCAAAGAACAGATCCACCAGGTTTTAAAAACAAAAAGAGAAGCTAATAGTGAAGTACTGCAGGGTAAAACAATAAGCACAATCTAGGCACCACTTACTAGACAATAGAAGAAAACATGCATCAGTGCATAGAAACAACTCTATCCTTTCTTTTCTTCCTTCCAAAATATATATTTCTAGGCAAATTCTTTAGCTATATTGTTCTCTTACTTCCACTGCTCAATTATAATTTACTACTGCTATGCAAAAAAATCTGTTGTCTTTGCAAAAACTATCTATAACAACTTTTTTGGAGGGGAAATTGATCAATTGGGTTGTTGCTGCTGTTTGTAAGCCAATGAGTAGTGTAAAAGTAAGCTAAACTATTACACATGCAATTTATTTGCCATAATACAGTGTTGCATATTCTGTTCTGTTCTGTTCTGAGAATTGTGATGTTCTATAAAATCACATCAAGCTTTAAAGTGGTTGTAAAGTCAGAGAAGGATTACTGCCAGCCCCTCTGTTCTACCGAGCCATACTACACAGTATAAATGTTTGTATAAAATGATGCTGCTAAATACCTTTTTTCAGATTGTTTCTGTTTGGCCATGTGACCTCCAGCCTCTCTCCTCCCCTGATCTAAGGGCTACAGCGGGAGGTGTTAAGATCCCCCCTGACATCACCCGGGAGGTCATGTGACTTATGTGCTGTCCGCTCAGCCCCTCCCACTGTAGCCCTTAGATCAGAGGAGAAACAAACAAATGTAAAAACATTTACACTCTGTAATATAGCTTCGTAGAACAGAGGGGATGGCAGTAATCCTTCTCTGACTTTACTACCTTCTACTAATAGTGGCAGGAGGGGAAGGGCAGGGAAGAGAGGAGAGTAGCGGGATGATGGTGGCAAGTAAAGTGACCATGGTATCATGGATCAGCAGCCATGCTTACCATGTTCAGTTTACATAAGGGGACACAGGGACAGGCAGGAGCAACCAGGTTTTTTACAGCATAGAAAGGGACAGCTTAGACAGCACAAGCACTATGCTATTTAACCTGCTTTTAAAGAAACAGTATCTCTTTTTTTTTTTTTTTTTTTTTAGGGTTACAATCTCTTTAAGGCATCCTAAACCATGTAATTTAAAAGATGTTTGTATTTTTAGTATTGTCTCTTAACTGCCTTTAAAGAACATTTCTTCTCTAAATAATAAAAAAAATATGTTTTGCTTTGGTACATGTTCCTCAGACCGCCATGCCCATTGGTTGACAATCCCCTGCCTCTTAAGCTAGAAAAATGTCCATTACTGATATCCAAAGTTCGATTAGCATTGATTTTAATGGGGTTTGCACTTTTTGATCTGAACTTCAAAATCATTTGCCAAACAAACAACTAACCTTGAACCTGGCTCCATCTAATTGTGAGGACAGAAACTTAAGCTGGGTATACACGTTCATTGTTTTTTTCAACCAGTGGTTTGAACAAAAAAAAAAAAACGATCGATAAACCCAAATTATATTGATGCAGGGATCTCTCTTGCTGTTCTATTGTATGCTGACAGCAGGGAAAGACCTCTGTCAGAATACACAGATCAATGCTGCAGCCATTGGCTGCATGTGCTGATCAATTGCTTTTCTTCCAGTATACCTGTTTGACAGAAGCCAGTCATTGAACTGGCTCCTGTTGAACAGACAGCAGTACACACGGACTGAAATTCAACAGGTTCGGCAAGATTTTTGGTCCTTGTATACCCTGCTTTAGATGTATCATTTATGAAATTCGACCAAAGACACCTATATTGCTCAATTTTCTTTCATATATAAAGTGCAATCCATTGATATAATAGAGTACTGAAGTATTGTTCAAAATTCTGCAATACAGCATATTGTTTGGAGTTTCGGCAGTCGAATTGTTTTTTGGAATCTTATCCACCGAATGATATTAGGATGGTAATAATTCTTGTGTCCTATTTCTCAGTGTCGCTGTCTTAAAGCAGCTATATTATTTTTTTTCAAATAAACATAGATTTTGAGTGTCTTAAAACGAAATGACAACTCTGGCAGCCACTTTCCTCTTGGGTATAAATTTGACTTCTACAATATTCTCCAAATTTAATATACAGCAACTTTATCACATTTCTCCTGGGAAGTGTACGGACCTATAAGTCAAAGGGGGAAATGCAGATTCTGCACGCATGGTTGTACTCTGTTCACTTGTGTCCTTATGGTATAAACATTTAGACTAGGTTCTGAGAGAAATCAAGCCATCTTGAAAGCAAGAAACTTGTACTGAGAAAACGGCTGTCATTTCTGAACTTTCTTTAAGAAATTCCACTTGTCTGACTGTCATGTTGTTCCAAAGGCTTCAAAACTACAAATTCCTATACCTGGGACAAGTATGGGAGAGCAGGATTGCTCACCTAAACCACCTAATGCCACGTACACATGAACGGACTTTCCGGCAGACTAGGTCCGACGTTTTTCCGACGGACTTTCGGCGGACTTCCGACGGACTTTCCGAGCAAACGGACTTGGACACACAAAATCACACCAAAGTCCCTTGGAATCGAACGTGATGACATACGACCGGACTAGAATAAGGAAGTTCATAGCCAGTAGCCAATAGCTGCCCTAGCATTGGTTTTCATCTGTCGGACTAGCATACAGACGAGCGGATTTCTCAATAGGAACGGGTTCCGGCGGAAAAATCTGAAACATGTTCTATTTCTAAAGTCCGTCTGATTTTTCGACAGCAAAGGTCCGATGAAGCTCACACATGACCGAATTGTCCGGTGGATTCGTTCCGTCAGACCTTTGCTGTCAAAGTCAGGTCACGTGTACGTGGTATAACACGTTCTACTTTAGCACAGTACATGCTCAAAATTGTAGTCATACAGTTCCTCAACTTTTTTTTTTTTCTTTTATCTACATGCATCATTCATTTAACTATTATCCATTTATAAAAAAAAAAAAGCATCAGCAAATTTACTCTTAAAATCTGAATATTATCTTAATATATCTTATAAAGCTATTTTGCTTCCTGCTGTGGTTTGATTATGTTCATTGGCATGAATAAATTTCCCTGTTAAGTGGATGATAGCAGATAAAAATGTATCAAATGTGTGTGGATAGAAATTCAATTCCTGCTTTACAAACAGATTCAAAGGCTGATAAAACGACTAGGGTTTGGGGGGGGGTGGGAGAAAATGAGCTGGAACATGTTGCATGTTACACCTTAAAGTAAAACTAAAGGCAAAACTTTTTTGTTTTGTTTTAGATAGAGTGGAGAGGGATTAGAACACCTGTCAGTTTTTATTGCTGTCTGCGCCCCTGTTAAAGAGATTCACCCTCTCTGTTTGTCCTGTTTATCATTATTATTGAAAGTGAAAGTAAAAGAAAATCCCACATTTTGTGTTGTCCCCAGAAAAGTAGTAGAGGGGAAATCTTCCAATAAAGACACTAGTTCTGGTGACCTGTGGTTCCCATAAGAATTACCTTAATTTTCAGGGATTTCCCTCACTTGCAATTGAACAAACAATTTCTCCAGCACTCAAATGGACAGTCACCAGTCAGGGATAGATGCACTGACCATGCAATCTCAAGGGCAATGATTCAGCAGTGCTGCCCTCCTCAGGCAGGAGAATCCAACCTACAACTGCAGAGAGAACACACAGGGGACACAAACGTCTAGCGCATTACCCAATATTTATTGAAGAAAACTAAACAGCCAAATCAATACTCACAAAGAACAGATGTAATATGCATGACATTCCCTGATGGTCAATCAACGTGGCAACAGATGACCGAGCAATAGGCGATGTCACATCCCCTTGCTCAGGGCTCAAACCAAAAAATGTATGCCTCTTACATATACCCACTAGGTACCCTATTGCTCCACCCCTAATAGGGTGAGGTGTCTCAACATCAGACAAGAACAAAGGTCAGACAAGCCAGAGAAAAAAAAAACCCTTCCATAAATGTGGTAATATTTAAGAAAGGATCCTGCTCACGGTGCTTGTCTGAGATGAATGAGATAGGCCTGCTATTGGAGTCAGGCAGTAATGGCTGCTGGAACACACGCCCGAGTCCCGTAGCAGGCCTATTTTATTCATCTCAGACAACCACCATGAGCAGGATCGCGCGACACTGTATTCACTTCAGGGATTGAGATAGCCCATCTGGAATTATAAGAAAGGTTGTCAGTAGGGATGAGCCGAACAACCCCCCGGTTCAGTTCACAGCAGAACATGCGAACAGGCAAAACATTTGTTCGAACAGGCGAACACCGTTAAAGTCTATGGAACACAACCATGAATAATCAAAAGTGCTAATTTTAAAGGCTTATGTGCAAGTTATTGTCATAAAAAGTGTTTGGGGACCTGGGTCCTGCCACAGGGGACATGTATCAATGCAAAAATTTTTTTTGAAAACTGACGTTTTTTCGGGAGCAGTGATTTTAATATAGCTTAAAAGTGAAATATTTCTTTAAATTTCATACCTGGGGGGTGTCTATAGTATGACTAAGTGGTGCATGTTTCCCATGTTTACAACAGTCCCTGCACAAAATGACATTTAAAAGTACTCGTGGCTATAATGAATTGTCGGTCCCAGCAATATACATAAAAATCATTAAATAAAAACAGCATGGGATTCCCCCACAGTCCATTACAAGGCCCTTTGGGTCTGGTATGAATATCAAGGGGAACCCCGAACCAAAATTAAAAACAAATGGCGTGGGGGTCCCCGAAAAAATCCAGACTTGATTTTAAGGGGAACCCCGTGCCAAAATTTAAAAAAAAAATATGGCGTGGGGGTCCCCCCAATAAATCCATACCAGACCCTTATCCGAGCATGCAACCTGGCAGGTCGCTCTCTCGTCCCCCCTCCTGAACCGTACCAGGCCACATGCCCTCAACATGTGGAGGGTGCTTTAGGGTAGCCCCCCAAAGCACCTTGTCCCCATGTTGATTGGGAAAAGGGACTCATTTTTCCCTTAGACTTTTCAAGGGTGTTTTGCGGCTCTTGAATTTGCAGCAAACACCACAAATTGTTTGCTATTCAGCGAATACCCCATGTTCGAGTCGAACTTACGTTTGACTCGAACATTTGGCTCATCCCTAGTTGTCAGTGAATGTCACACACACCTATGTATTGGCAAAAGATCAAATAAGCAGTCCTTTCTGAAATATTAACACCTCAATGGAAGGGTGTGTTTTTTTACTTGCTTGCCTGTCTCTTGAGCTTACCTGATGCTAAGACACCCTGGCCTATTGGTGGTGGAACAATAGGGTACCTAGTGGGTATATATAAGAGGTATACCTTTGTTGGTTCGAGCTCTGAGAAAGGGGATGTTTCTCCGGGGAACTCTCAGAAACTCGTCAGCCTGCCGACAAACCTACATTTTTCAGTCATCCATTGCACCTTGTTGATGGGGACAAGGGCTTTTTCTCAACAACCCTTGGCGATGATTGTGGGGGTCTGTGGGCAGAGGCTTATCAGAATCTGGAAGCCCCTTTTAACAAGATCCCACCCCTCTATGTGAATGAATAGGGGGTACATAGTACCCCTACCCATTCACCAAAAACATGTACAAAGTGAAGAAAGATAGTAAACACGTTTTTGACAATTCCTTTAAAAAAATTAAAATAAAAAATGTCCCCTGATGTAGATGATCACTCATCGGTTGTTAAGGGCGGCTTCATGGGCAGCTGCTTAATTACCAGCTTCACACAGAATTCACATTGGTCAATAATTTTTCGACTGATCCGAATTCTAATTATTCAGAAAATTTGGAATTCATTAGAAAATGAATAAATAAAACAACTTGTAATGAATTTCCATGGGATTTGTTACTATTCATTACTACTTCAGATGCATCTGAATCTCCAAATAACCCCAAATTTTTCTGAATTTGTATCCGGACCTAAACAAATTGCATATTTCTAGTAGTTTTCATCCATATTTCTAATTGATTATGGGCATACAGGTTTCTCATTTGGTTAAATAAGACCCATGCAGAACTTTCCATAAATGTAAAGTAGTATTAAACTCTCAGCATTTTTTAGCTTAACACTTTCAATGCTGCTGGCTCCTGCTCTCTGAGTGCTGTTTCCCTTTACTTTTAGCCTTCACAGGAAAGAGTTAACAGTGGAAATGTAGTCTCCAGTCAGTTTTCCATCTTGAAAGGGGAATTGTCAAGAAGAGGGAGGAGCAGGGAAGTTCCTTTCCATCCTAGGCTACTGGGCTATGTACTTCTATTAATTCACTTAGTGTAGGTAGACACAACTCTAGTCCCTGCACACAAGGGTGGATCCATAATATGCGTCATAAGAAGGGAGGCACTCTGAAACAGGAAATGTGGGGCAGCTACCATGGCTCCAGCTTATACTGAAACACAGTCAAAGATTAAAAGATAAAGAATCCACATGCTCAGTAAGTGTTTATATTAGCTGCTGAACATGCTTACAAAGCCAGGGCTTTAATTTCACTTTAGGTTGGGTTCACACCATCACCGTATGCGGCTCCCAGCAGGGGTCCGGTGCTTTCTGGTTCACCGTTTCAGGTACGATTTCAGCCCAAATGTTTGGCTGAATTCGGACCTGAAATGGCCTAAAAGACGCATAGGGCTCCTGTGCAAATTTGCACCGGAGCCGCAGCAGAGATATGTGAATCGGTTTCATAGAGAGTTGGTCAAAACCTCCTGCTATTGCGAATTTGTTTTTTTTTTTTGATACAAACTTTTTTATTGATGAGAATTGCAAGAATATATACAAATGAACGTAAACATTTGGACATGTAGTAATGCATAGGAGGGAGACACTTTTTAGTTACATTCCATTATATATCCTCTGTACAATCAGTCAGACTGGTAGAAAAAGTGATCTTAAGAGGTGAGTGGGAATCCAGTTGGGGGGTATTGTTGAGCAGGTGCTGTCCGCCTGTAGAGTTTCTCATCTGTTCTTCATATACAAAATCATATACTAAAATTAACAACTTACAAAACCATAACAATTGTCATGAAAACAAAAAAGGGCTATACAGTTACTACCATGAGAATTTTACCGTATTTATGGGCGACCTAATATATAAGGGGCGTAATGAAGAGAGCTCCAGGTCCCTGAACGTGAGTTTTACTCGATCATAATGAAGGTTGTAAAGGGTCTGGTATAGCCAATAGTTGGTCTAGGAACCAGTCAGACCATTTTTTATCATATATATGCATAGTATCCATTATGGAGTGGAACAGTCTTTCCATAAGACGAATGGCTTCCATTCTTTGCAAGACTTGGGCCCATGGGACCGATCTAGATTTCCAGTTTAGAGCTATAGTCCACTGGATAGCTGAGAACAAGGTGTTGATCAAATTTCGTGTGGATGGGGGGATACCTGGGATAGGGGCAAATAAAAGGCATATAGGCGCTGTTAGTGTTGTGTTGGAACCCGAGAGGGCCTCCACTTTAATAGAGGCTTGATTCCAGATATGCTGTAGGTGAGGGCAACTCCAGAAGGTGTGCAGCATCGTGCCCACCTCCTGGCAGCCCCTAAAGCAGGTTTCAGGAACCGTGGGGTAAAATTTGTGGACTTTGTCAGGGGTGAGATACCATCTAGTGTGGACTTTGAGAATTGTTTCTTTGACTGCGATGGACTTTGAACTTTTGTGTAAGTTAGTCAGCATATCTGACCATTCTTCAACCGTGAAGACGTGGTCCAGGTCAGATTCCCATTTAAGCATGGCCGTGGACTTTTCGGGGAGGTCTAGGTCTAGTAGGTTTTTGTAAATAAAGGATAGTATTCCTTTATCTCTGGATTGTGTCAAACAGATTTGTTCATAGAAGTTAGGGGGAGTGTTAGCTGTATTTTTTAGGAGAGTCTGGAAGAAGTGTCTGATTTGCAGATATTTATAAAATTCCTCTCTAGGGATCTGGAAGCGGGATTGTAGGTCAGTAAATGGGATGAAGCCTGAGCGGTTAGTGAGTGATTTCAGGGTGACTAGCGAGTGGTGGATCCACCACGCGAAAGTTGCAGGAGAGTGGAAAGCTAAAGGGAAGCTCTTATCGCCGAGAAATGACGTTTGGGGGGGGGGGGGGGGGATTTAAGTTTCAGCTTGGTACGGTACAATGCCCATATCTGCAGGGATTGGCCCACCACTTTATTCAGGGGGCTCACTTCACTGGGTTTAAGGTTGGCTTGCCATAGGAGGCCAGGGAGAAAAAAGGGGCGGATTGATTGTGTCTCGAATCGGAGCCAGGGGGTATAGCCTGAGGTGGAGTGCCACTGAGCCATCTGGGCTAGCCTGGCAGAAATATAGTATAGCCAGATGTCTGGTAGGCCTAGGCCTCCTCGTGACATGGGTCTATGAGCTAAAGATTTGCCAAATCTAGGCTTTTTATTATGCCATATAAAGGAGTTGATGTCCCTTTGAATAGAGAGGAGAGACCGGCGGGCAACATAGTTGGGGAGAACCCTAAAAAAGTATAGTAGCTTTGGTAGTATGGACATTTTTATAGCAACTACTCTGCCTAGAAGGGAGATGTTGAAGGTTGACCATAGTTTGAGCCAACGTCTGACCATGCTGAAGGCCGTTGTATAATTGGCATTATAGATACCTGTAAGGGAAGGAGCTAAATGGATTCCTAGATATGACAGGGTGGTCTTAGATAGTGAGAGGCCGAAAGAATGTGCGAGTGTGTCTTTGATTTGTTGTGACATGTTAATAGGGAGGGCCGAACATTTGGAGAGGTTGATACCTAGGCCAGAGTATCCCCGGAATGTCTGGAGGGTGTTAAGGAGGTTGGGAAGGGAGACTAGAGGATCAGGGAGAAAAGCAAGGACGTCGTCCGCATAAAGGCTAATCTTGTATTCACCTTCTCCCTTGGAATATCCTTTGATGTTGGGGTTGTTTATGATCGCTTTAGCTAGGGGCTCAATCGCGAGGGCAAATATCAATGGGGAAAGGGGGCACCCTTGTCTGGTGCCCCTGCCGAGGGCAAAGTACTCGGAGGAGCAACCTGGGAGCTTAATCCTGGTACGGGGCTCATGGTATAGTGCCTTGAAACCCCGTACGAATTCTCCAGAGAAGCCAAATTTCTCCAGAACTTGGTCGATATATGGCCATAGGACACTATCGAAGGCCTTGTGAATGTCCAGACCCAGAATCAGGACTTTTTGGGAGGAGGTATCTGCGTCCTGGATTATGTTCGTTGCAAGCCTAATGTTATCGGTTATCTGTCTATTGGGAATGAAGCCAGTTTGTTCCGGACCAATTAGGGATGAGACTATAGGGGCGAGTCTGTTAGCTAAGAGTTTACCCAGAATCTTAGTATCATTATTTAACACCGAAATCGGTCTATAATTCTGCGGGAGAGTGTGGTCTTTATTTGGTTTCGGGATTAGTGTCATATTTGCATAGAGCATATCTGCAGGTGGTGTGTGTCCTTGTAGTGTGTAGTTTATCATTCTAGTCAATTGGGGGGTTAATAGTTGGGCGAATTTTTTGTAGTATAGGGGAGTGAATCCATCAGGGCCGGGGGCTGTGGAGGTTTTCAGGGATTTAATAATTAGGGCGACTTCTTGTTCAGTGCAAGGTGCATTAAGTGTGGATACCTGGTCCTCTGAAAGTTTGGGGAGGTTTAGGGAGTCCAGCCACTGGGGGAGATCAGGGGCAGGGGGGGTGTCGGGGGGGGATAATAAGGATTGATAGAAATTGGTGAATATCTGCAGAACATCTTTGGGGTGGGTTACTATCTGGCCGTCCCTATTCTTGAGTTTATAGACATGTGTGGGTTGGAGGGATTGGTGTAGCTTACGTGAGAACATACCTGATGCTGAGTTACCGTGTAGTAGGAATTTCGCTTTAGACCACCTAAGGGATTTTTCCGTTTTGTCAGATAGTATGGTGTCTAATTCCAATCTTTTTTGTTTAATTTGCGCTAGGGTTTGTGGGGATTGATCCCGGGCATGAGTATAGTACAGATCTTTTAGGTCTTGGGAGAGTGAGACAATCTTGGTTAGTTTCTGTTTTTTGTTTCTGACCGCTATATCAATGAGTTGGCCTCTAAGAACCGCTTTGTGGGCCGACCACAGGGAATGAGGGGATATGTCTGCTGTGTTATTTAGGTGGAAGTATTCCTCTATGTGAGAAGTTACTTGTGCGAAAATTGCTGGATCTGACAGCAGGGAGTCATTTAGTCTCCATGAGGCCACCGAGGGAGATATTCCGACATGGGTTGTTTGAAAGGAGACCACCTGGTGGTCTGACCATGGGCAAATTCTTATATCAGCCTTAGCCGAGTTGGCCAAAAGGATGGGGGAGGTGAATATGTAGTCTAGCCTAGCATAGCTGTCGTGAGGGTTGGAGTAGTGGGTATATTCTTTGGCTCCTGTGTTCAAGGCTCTCCAGGTGTCCAAGAGTTGCATTGAATTCAGGGCTTTTGTCAATGTTTTGGGAAAAGAGGTGGCGTGATGTGAGGGCCTACTTCTATCTAAAAGGGGATGCGCAACAGAGTTAAAGTCCCCACCTACCACCATATGAGGAGAACTGTATTTATCTAACACATGTAGGAATTCGGTAAAGAATCTACTATGGGCAGAGTTCGGGGCGTAAACATTAGCTATGGTGATTGCCTTTCCCTTTATTTGTCCTTGCAGGATTAGATATCTGCTATTCGGGTCTTTGAATGAGCGTATGACCTCGAATGACACATTATTTTTCACAAAAATGGCAACCCCTCTGGCCTTGGACTCATAGGTGGTGTAATAGTTTAGTTTATATGCCTTGTCGAAAAAACGAGGATGAGATGTTGTGGAGAAGTGGGTCTCCTGTAATAAGATAATGTCGGCCCCCATTTGTTTATAGAACCTGAAGGCTTTTCTTCGTTTCCTGGGGGAGTTAAGACCCTGTGCGTTATGCGAAATAATATGGAGACCTGTCATCTTGAGGGAATGATTTGCGGTGGCTGTGCATAGCAGGCTTGTGTAACACCACTGAGAGTCCGAGGCCAGAGAGAAACCCATACCTTTTCATAACTAAGTGTAACATACCTATAGTACTCTAGATCAGCATGTGCACAGACAAACATCTCGCACATGCTTGAATTTAGGGTAGCAATGGTATAGTATAAGTTCGGCATCATGACAATAATAACATTAAAACAAACAATAAAAAAAAACAATATAACCAGCGTGGGGTCCGGAGGAAAACTCCATCCAGACTATCCGAAAAACCTTTGAGTGGACCAATACTTGGTCCAATGCCACACTCGCTCCTCACGGGATCCTCAATAGGGGGTGAGGGGTGTGAGAGGGGAGCACAGGGTTGGGAACACGTCCAGGTTCCCGCAACGATCTCTCTAACCTAGGGAGAAGAGAGACAAGCCGTGCTGAGCAACGATCTCTCTAACCTAGGGGAAGAGAGAAGCCGTGCTGAGCAAGTGTGGAGGGGGTGAGTCACGAACGGGCCGTACTAGAGGCTCCGGGGGGTCGGAGACAATATTTGGCAGGTGGAAGTTCTTATGCCGACAGGAGGCATATTGTGGCGTGAATATAGGAGCCGGGGGGGAAATCAAAATCAAGTCAAATTTTCTGAGAAGGAATGTATGGGGGGGGGGGGTTGCGGGAAGGATAAAGTAAAGTCATGGAAAAAGAAAAAACGTACCGGCGAGCTCCACGGTTCCTGGATAGTAGGCAGTACGCCAGCGATCATCGCTGACCTACTAGGGAAAAGCGGTGTCCATGGCGGCGTTACTCATCAATATTCAGGTTGAGGTAGAGGCCTGAGGGGTCTGCGGTCTCTGTGTGGCGAAGGAGTAGCCCAGATTGGAGAAAGGCGAGGGGTGGTGGGTATCCTGACGGCTTGCTGAGGTTCCAGAAGGCCGAGCTTGATCAAGATTTCTTTGCCTTCCCTGATCGTTGAGGCTAGATAGGTGGTACCGTTATGTGGGATGATTAGTTTAAAGGGGAAACCCCATCTGTACCGTATGTGGGCAGATTGAAGGACGGTCGTAATTTCTTTCATCCGTCTGCGTTTCTCAAGGGTCGCCGGGGAGATATCCGGATAGATTTGCAATGGAAGACCGTCTAGCATGATCCGCGGGGTGTTGCGAGAGGCTTTAAGGATTTCTTCTTTCGTTAGGTAATCCTTAAGGCACATGATAATGTCTCTAGGTGGTTTTTCAGGAGGGGGCTTGGGTCTGAGTGCCCGGTGTAGACGATCGCAGGTGAATGAATCCTCCGGGAGTTCAGGCAGGAGGGAGTGGAACAATCTGTTGATGGCATCGGTAAGATCCGTGACCGATTCCGGAACTCCACGGACCCTGATGTTGTTCCTCCTGTTACGGTTGTCCAAATCTTCCATGTGGTTCTGGAGTTGGACAACCGTATCCGCCAACGATTCATGTTCCCTCCTGAGATCTGTGTAGGCGAGGTGCAGTTCATCGTGCTTCACCTCGAGTATGTCCGTGCGGTTGCCTAGTGCGGAGATCTCTTGGGAGAGGGAGGAGGTTGACTTTTGTAATTCGGCCTGGAATTTCCTGGCTAAGCGATCGTACATGGCTGCCAGGCTATCCTCCAGATCTGCCTTCGTGAGCTGTGCTGAGTGTGCCCCTTGCTGTGCTTGGGGGAGAGCCGCTGCGCTCGGTTCACGTGGCGGGGATCCTGGCTGGGCGCCATTTTGCTGCTATTGCGAATTTGATGCCGGGAACCGCTCGCGCCGCGCATGCTGCTATTGCGAATTTGATGCCGGGAACCGCTCGCAATGGTGTGAACACAGCCTTAGTTCACCTTTTCAAAGCTGTGAGAAATTTGTGATACATGAATACCATCCCAAACATTACAGTTTGTCCGTTTGGTCAAATAAATGTGTTCAAATAGCTAAAAATTGTGTCTCTCCAGAAGAGTATTATCTTATTTATACTCTTTTATACTATTTTAAAAATGACCATCCATACTGGTCCCTTTTTTTTTTTTTCATTTCCCTCAGTGATTTGTTCTTCCCATTCTATACAACCTCTGCTATAAATCAATAACTCACAGAAGGACAGTTATTACAGGGCTGCTCATATAAACAGATTCAAAATGACTGATGCTCATGATGGTGTGCTAAGATCACAAAATATAATATGAGAAGTATAATGTCAAGTACACAACCCTTATCTCCAGTCATTTCCTGCCTCTGGCACATCGATTTCCATGTAGACATTCCATTCCCTAAAATCCATTTCGGTTTTTACTTTAACTTATTTAAATGGACATACTGTACAGTACTTACACAGCTTTATGTTTATGGTTTGCAGTTGTGATGGTTTGTAAACTACAACCACATATTTAAAAAATGAAAAATAAAATTTCCTTTCAAGCACCTTTCTCGTAACCTTGTGGCCTCCATCATCTCATGTCCAGATGTTTAATTCCATGCTTCATTGAGTACAAATGTCTTTGGGTCACAGTATGTAACCCAATGAGGGATGACCTTTCTTATAAAACATGACTCTTTCATTACTTGGAACAAGCAACACTTGTGTACTTATGACTTTTATTGATTCTTTCTAATTGTTTTATTTTCCCTCTACAGTTTCTGCAGGTGAAATAGTTTCCATTGTTTTATTGATATTATTTTATCTTGTATGTTTAGGGGGAGAATCTGTGGCAAATTCAGTAGCAATGCGGATTGTGATGGGCAGCTGGTGGCTTTTTACCCTTATTGTGTGCTCCTCTTATACAGCAAATCTGGCAGCATTTTTAACCGTGTCAAGGATGGACAACCCTATAAGGTACATTTGATTTTATTTATAAGTTGTTTACCTGAAAATGTGACATCAAAATGTTGTTTTCAAAAGTATTTGTAACATTCATATGTGGTATTCTTCAGGTTTTTGGCTTAGCAAGCAGATTGCAAAATGATTTTCCAAAACTATTGTTCTAGAACTTCTGCAATATGGAAAAATTGTCAACAAAAATTCTTAGAAAAAAAGTCACCATGAATTTGATTCAAGTGAGGACAGTGATCAAGTGAAATGAACCTGTTCTAAATTAAAACATCAATTCGTGTACAAGGGAATTTGATAGCTCTTCTAGCATGTGATTGAATATATGAAGTACACATCGATTAATTTGTTTCACTTCAGTTCACTTTGGGAAGTGAAGGGAAGGGAAGTGAAGTGAACTTTTGTTTACTTGAAATATCCAATCAAGAGCAGGGTTAGTTAAAAGTAAGCATGAATAGTTCCACAAACAGCTACATTTCTACATAGCAAAACAATGTTCAAAAGCCAAAATAAATAATTGATTATGCCAATACTTTCTAGTGAGAATTTGTCTGGGCCTTTAAAATGCATCCTAGGAGCTTAATGTCATCAGGCCTCCTTTCCCTGATTGTCTCGCCCCCTGGAGAGATTTGCAAATTAGGTGGAAGTTAGTCTAATTACCTTAATCTCTCAAGATGCAACTGGCTGGGTGACGGGGGGGGGGGGGGCTAGGCACATTTCTGGGGAATGGGGGTAAATGTGAAATGTTTACATTTAGCCATGAGGTCTGCAATAAACAGGGTATCTCCTTCACCTAATAAGTGACACATATACTTTAATGTACTTTATCTCATTTTTACACTTTAGTCCTTAATGGAAAGTAGGGTGAAATGCAGTGCTTCTGTTGATCACTCAATTTACTTAAAGTTCATCTAAAGATATCTAAAGATATACAGTATGTGTGGCAATTGGGTGGGTATCATGTTTCTATGATTAAGCCCTGTTTGGTGAAATGCATTAGTGAGGCAGTCCTGAGGCAGTAACTGTCATGAGTGTTTGTGGACTCTCCACACTAATAAACGCTGACATCAGTAATCCTGTTTAGTGTACAGTGTCTTCTTTTTCCTGCATATTTTCTGTGAGTGTGGATGGTTGGATCCGTTCCTGGTGGTGGTAGGGAGGAGAGGCTTGGAGCAAATGATCTGTGTGTTCATCATTCAAAGTTCTCAGATCCTGTCATTAAGACCTGCTTTTCTTTGGATTACCAGACCTTACCTTTACCTCCTGTATGTGAGCCAAATCCTTCTCCATTGGTCCCTCACATGCTCCCTCTACCACAAACTGCAGTTTCCAGTAGGAGTGATTCAGCAGAAGAGGAAGTGCTGTAAATCTAGAAAGCAGTGGGCAGAGATAAGTGTAGCCAGGTGCTCGATTGACAAGCTACAGGCAGTGACTATGCTGATAGCAATACCTCATGCCCCCTGCAATGCCTTTTTATCCCAGTGCAAGTAGGCACATCCTACACGAGGATAACAATGATGTACTGAATTCTGGAGCAATGAGGCAGCGTTGTCATCCTATTGTAAGAAACTGCATGAGGTAGAACTTACTACTAGCATCAACAAGTATCTGTAAGGCTATTCAAGGAGACTAAGAGGAAATTGTATAGATCTTTATAAAATATATTTTTTATTGGATGTCCATAATTCAACTTTAACAACCCTGTAAGCTTCCGTACCCTTAACTGTAGATGCTGCAGCACCCTGCCTTCTCCCAACCGTAAGCAAAGCAGATGACATAAGAAAATTGTACAAATGACTGAAAATATACTAAACTGATTTAGACCATAGATTAACTGAACTTGAAATAAATGTTTGTTTTTTATATAATCATAAAGCAAACATGATGTGATGCATACATCTAGAGAAAAATGTGTCAACTTCAAGTGTGTAAGCAGGTGTTTAATAATGTATTGCTGTGTTGCTTGAGTTGATTGTATTTTTTAGGTTAGTTTGTACTTTCTATGAAAACTGCTGTGTTAATTGCACTACTTAGTTGTGTTAGCCCGGCTAAGGTGGTGAGTCCTAATAAGCAAAGGTTCGCTCTGCTGGCCTGGTTTTCCCGGGATTTGGAAAGTACCATCCCCTTTTTGATGAAACACATTAAAAGGGGTGATGCCAGTCCCAAAGCACGCCTCCTGTTAGTAAGTTGGGGCAGAAGTTCAGTTCTAGGTCACCCCACTTAAAGAGCGTTAATGTAAACTGCTAATTTTTTTACTGAATGTTGTGGGAGCTCCTTGTGGGAGCCCAGTCATGGTTCCAAGGGTATGGAGCTGTGCTGTTAAAAATGGACTAAAAGTTTTTCTCATCTGCTTAAGGTATGACTACCTCAAGTGGCTAAAGGGAGCACCAGGGGCCTAACTAAAGGGCACTTAAAAGATTGTATACAGGGATGTGTATTGAAGATCTTTATGGAAACTTTTAATCTGTTATGCTTAACTACTTCAGTAAAATAATTATGTTGTTATTTAATCTGTCTGGTCTAAAGTCATTAAAGGGGTGCATGCATGGCATATCAAGAGAACAGGGCTTGACACGGGATGGAGATGAGTTGGTGAAGATGCAGTACAAAGGTCTAACATGCAGTGAAGCTATTTGGAGAAGACTATATTGCCGTTGCTAATAACCTACAGTACTAGTAGTGTATGCCTATTAGCCAGCAAGTTGGGAAACGGATGACATGGCAAGAGTCACGTGGCCCTGGTAGTGAAGGAACGTGGTGCTTAGGTTCCTTCCCTACCTACCAGTTCTCCACATACAGCACTGGGACTGACATTGCAGCACAGGGCACCCAGGAGACCTATCATTGGAGTTGAGGGGATGTAGTTAGGCCTCAGGAGAAGAATAAGCATAGGATACGCACAAGTGAGCTTCCTAGTATTCAAGTGAAGCATACAAATTGATATAACTTACAGCTAGGTGTCAGATTATTGAGTTGAATGAGTCCAGTACAAGCTCTGCAGTACTGGTTCAGAAAATGTGCACAACTTAAGTGGGAGAAGTATTCTGAAACATAACAAGGAACTGTGTCCATACTAAACAAAGTAAAGTGTTACAGAAGTTGGCCATGCATTACAAAGAGTAAACTATGTGTTCATGGAGGAGCATTGCTTTTAAGTTAGAGTGTTACCTTACACTCTGTATCAGCGTGTAGCCTCAGCTCACCCTTGGGGGCATTAGCGAGTGCTCACTCCAGGTCCTCACATGGGCACCTTTCCTGCATACCTGGTGTAAAAAGGGTCTGTGTACTTACATTTTTTTTTTCAATCTGCTCTAGATTGGTCACATGATCCTGCAGCTCTAGTTTCCCTGTGTCAGTGAGCTGCTGATGCTGCAGGGGAGAGAAGGTAGCACCAACAATGGTTGGACAAAGAGAGCCTAAGGGTGACATCATAGCTCCCAGAATTTAAAGCTGTTGTCAAGCGCTCTCATATACAGAGTTGCAGGATCACATGACCAGAATAGGTAAATACACAGATCTCTCTCTTTATTTTTATTTTTATCTGTTTTCATTGATTTTGCATGAAAAGCACAACAAGCCAACATAGTGTTACCCACACAGGGGCAGGGCCTAATAGTCCTTGTTACAAAAAACAGAAAAGAAAAAACAAATATACTAAAAAAACTATAAACTCCAAGAGGAAGAGGAGAGATCTACCAGAATGCAAGGCTTAAGCAAGTTGCAAGATGTTGGGAGAGAAACATGGGATAATTTTAACCAGTGAATAACTTAGCCAACATAGATATATACCTCTATATCATAGAATACACCACTGTTACAGTGGTGGAATTATCGTCTAACCAGCAAGACCAAATTTTCAAAAAAGTGGCTTGATTAATAGGCAGATTGTAGTTAACCAAATGCATAGAAAAGGGTACCATGGGAGGAGAGGTCTGCTTCCAGCACATAGTGATTTCATTACGGGCATAAAATGGCAAGAGATTTACAAGGGTCCTCTTAGCCACCGTAGTTACCACTAGTCCCAATAGACAATATTGTGGCTCAAGAGGTATTGTAACACAGATCTTTTTTACACAGGGTATGCAGAATAGGTAGGAGGAGGGGGGGGGGGGTGCGCAGTTAGTTTTAGGCTTTTACTCTAAATCAAATTTTTTTTCCTCCTAAAATGGAAAACATGTCATACTTACAGTACCTGCTTTGTGTAATGGTTTTGCACGGAGCTGCCCTAAACCTCCTCTTCTGGAGTCACCGCCGGCGCTCTCTACTCCTTGTCTTCTCCAAATGCCCCTGGGGGAAACACATGCAGGCCCGATCCCGAGCTGGTCAGTGCACAGCACTGGATCGAAGATAGTCTTAGGTGAGTCTTTGGGGGGAGGGGTGCTGATGGAGCTGCTATTACATTTTATTTTTTTACTAAAGTTGTAAAGGCAGAAGGTTTTTAATATTAATGCATTCTATGCATTAGGATAAAAAAAACCTTCTGTGTGTAGCAGACTACCCAGCACCCCCTAATACTTACCTGAGCCCAGTCTCTGTCCAACGATGTCCACGAATCCCTCGGCCATCTGGAATTCTCCCTCCTGATTGACTGAGACACAGCAGCGGCACCATTGGCTCCCACAGCTGTCAATCAAGGTTAGTTAGCCAATCAGGAGAGAGAGGGGGTGAGGTCGAATGGCAGCGCCATGTCTGCATCGACACACAGAGCTGCAGCTTGACGCGGGTGCCCCCCATAGCAAGCTACTTGCTGTGGGAGCACTCGACAGGAGGGAGGGGTCGGGAACAGTGAAGAGGGACTTGAGAAGATGAGGATCGGGGCTGCCCTGTGCAAAACCACTGCACAGAGGTGGTAAGTATAACATGTTTGTTATTTTATTTTTTTAAACAAGACTTTAGTATCACCTTAATTATTATTCCAAAATCTCATAGGACAATTAATAATTGTGGAGGGAAAAGAGGGCAAAATTGGATATGGACAATTATTTTCTTAAAATATCTTTTTAGATTACATTTATTTGTAAAAATAGGTTTAGAAGTAGGACCGCAGTTTACTTTTTTATTACCGGTTTTATCAAAGTTGTTTTGATGTGTGGCATTCAGGAATGAAAAAACGCGAATAATAGCTACCCTTTTATTGTACTTTCTTACCTTTCAACCTCATTCTTTTCCTGATATTCCATGTAGTGGTGCTTATTATACAGAACAGACTGTTTGAATAAAGAAAACATTTCTCAAACTGGAGCTTAGTTGATAGCATGCTAAACAATATGACTTAAATAACTCAGTGATAAAAACAGCCATGCATTTCGAATCCAAGCGCTAGCAACAATGTTGTTTTCTGTCAGAAAGCAATCTATCTGTGATTGGAGAGGAAGGAGTCTGGAGACTGAAGAATCAGATATCCCACAGCGCTGACTTGCTTACAGCTTTTACACCACTGCTGTGCCAAAGCTACAGGTGCACAGTGATGTCTGGAAGCAATGAGAATCCTTAGAGAAGTGTAACTTTTTACCTCATTTACTATTCCTCACTGTTTAAAAATGAAGAACAACCTGGCAATCTGTGCTAAAAGATGGTTTTTGGAAAGCTCTGCATAAACTCATCATTTTCAAGTTTTCTGAGATATTTTAGATTTGCGCTTCTAAAGAAAAAGAAACTTGGTGGTAAAATGAGGTTATATATCTTGTGATAAAACTGTATGTGGTATTTGAAGTGACATTAATTCTTTTTTTTAGAAGCAGTCTTTTATACCATTTATTTCTTTTTTAACATAGAAAATATAAAATATACAGTCACAATGTAGACCTCTATTTCTATGTCTGCTTCTTTCTATTAAATATGTGTATGTAGCCAGGTGCTGGGCTACAGCAATATGGAGAAGGAGGCATGGGGGTTGATTTACTAAAACTGAAGAGTGCAAAATCTGGTGCAGCTGTGCTTGGTAGCCATTCAGCTTCTAACTTCAGCTTGTTCAATTAAGCTTTAAAAAAAAAAAAAAAAAACCTGGAAGCTGATTGGATTGTATGCAGAGTTGCACTAGACGTTGCACTCACCAGTTTTAGTAAATCAGCCCCATTGTGTTTTATTCTTTCTTCCCTCTACAGCAGTGTTTCTCAACTCCAGTCCTCAAGGCCCCCCAACAGGTCATGTTTTCAGGCTTACTATTATTTTGCACAGGTGATTTGATCAGTTTCACTGCCATATTAACCACAGCTGTTTCATCTGAGGGAACTCCTGAAAACATGACCTGTTGGGGCACTGGAGTTGGCACTGGAGTTGAGAAACACTGCTCTACAGAGAGACTGACATTATGCTGCACCATTCTCCTCCAGCCAGCAGGAGAAGTAAAGCCAAGCAAGCCCAAAAACTTCTCTGCAAAGCACTAAGAATCCTGGGAGTTGTAGTTTGAGATGGCAGTCATATAATGGGATAAATAGACTATTTACTAAACAAATCCTAAAAGGCACTGTGCAGTAGGAGGAGTGGAAAGATGTTTTTTATTAAATTGACTGGGAAAGCTCTTCCTCCTTGCACTGCATTAGAGAGAAAGCACCTTGGTCTGGATATTCACCTGCCAATGGGAGACCATACAAGCAGAGATCTGAACCTGAGACTGGGGGTGAGGACACTTGGGGACAGCGAGAACTGTCCACATCACAGCACCTCCACCATTGTGACTAAAACATCCACTTACCCTCTGCTTCCCACTGCTGATCACCAAAGGCTTTCAGGGGAGAAGGGCTGTTCACACTTTGCTGATACTGGTAGCAGGGACTGAGCCACTGAGAGCAGGACACCAAGTGTACCCAATCCATACCACATCCATACTGAGCTCTATACTGCACTTATTCCAAACCTAGACCATGACTATACCAACTCTATTCTGCATTATACTGAACCTTTACTGCATCTAAACCATATTTACCTTGCACTTGTGCAGAGACTATACCATAACTATACTGCACGAAGGTTAACTGGGACTGTCATTAAGTGAAAAAATGCTCTGAATGGGCCCCAACAATAGCTGGCAGAAGAACATATCAAAGGACTGCCTGTAATAATTATTCTGCAAGCCCCCTTTGTTCCTCTGCCCCCTCTGGTACCATCTCCTTTTCTTTTGGACAGTGCATACCCAGCTGGTCTAGGACTGGCATTCCCACAATAAATGGGCTCTGGCAGTATAGTTCCAGGACTTGGTAGGTTCAACTTTACTACTGCTCATTGCTGAGCTTGAAGTGGCCTTGCTGATCTAGATGCCAAATGTCATCTCATGCCACATCCTTACTGTTAATCAATTTGTATGCTAAATTGTGTTATTACCATTGTTAATACATTTTAAACTTACTTAATTACCAACCATATTGGGTGAAAATATATTAAGTTTACCTTTACTACCTGGTTTGGTGCCTGTTTTCTTTGATATAGTACTACTATTGGGTACTAAGTATTACTTTCAGATTTCCTCCGATCTTATATGTTTGTACCTTCAACCTGGTGTGTCTGAGAGGCTGAGGTTCTTGAGAAGGTGGAGGCAAAGAACAAAGGTACATAAAGCAATTGGAAACGGTTATCTCTATAACAAGGAATAGGAGAAATTTTGCAATGAGAACACCTGTTCTAGTGACAACTAAGGCCTCATGCACGTGGATGCTTTCAGGCATCAAATGTATTCTGTGGGCATATTTCCATACCAAGGAAAGACAGCTGCAGGGTGAATGGCTGTATGCTAGCTGTAAGCAGGTACACATTCTACATAGCTTAGCCAGTGTACAGCCATTCATTACTATAAGTGGCTGTATGCTGCAACTGTCTGTCCTAATTACCTTGGATGACCATAGCATCTATGTGCATGAAGCTTAAGAAGGGACCTCTGCTCAGTTCCTGTTGTGATTCAGGTTCAGGTGAAGACACATTTCTTTATTGAAGCTCACACATGCAGCCTGATGGGTTTTCAAATTGTTTTATATATATTTTAAGAGGCAGACACAGGCAGATTTTTAAGGAATGAGATACAGGTTAGATGTCCCCATGATTTGTACAACCCTTAAGCCCCATACACACGCGCGGACAATCCGTGGACCAGGTCCGTCGGACCATGTCCGTCATACTTTGTCTGATGTTGGTTTTGCGTACACACGATCGGACAAAGTTGTCGGAAAATCCGATCATTCTGAACGTGGTGACGTTTGTTGCCTACGACGGGACTACGTAGAGGCTAGTAGCCAATAGCTTTGGTCTTGTAATGTGATCTGAGCATGCGTAGCACTTTGTCCGGTCGGACAAGCGTACACACGCTCGGATTTGGTGTGATCGGACCGGGTTGAAGGGAAATCTTTCCAGCAGGAGATAAGACTTTGTCCGACGGACAAACCGACGAACACTGTCCTATGGTGCATACACACGGTCTGATTTTTCAACAACCTTGTCCGATCGGACCAAATTGATGAAAAAGTCCGACCGTGTGTATGGGGCTTTAGTCTGCTGTACTTACAATGGATTTTAAAATAAATGTACTAAAAATCTGGTAACATGAGATCTCTAGCTTTGTATTCAGAGACCCTATTAAGAGTCCTGAACTATAGTGTCTTTGTTTCACATGTAAATGTCAGCCAGCTGCCTTTGAGGACCATTTTGATAGTTGGTGTAATTGAGTTCAACAGCAGAGGGTTTTTATACACATACACACACGCATTGATCAATTCACTACATTTGAATACACACTATACAAATACCTCAATGGTGATTATAGAATAAGGAATAAGAAAACACTATTCAGTTTCAGACAACTTAGGAACACATTCAGCCAGTCATTGATATCGGAGAAGAAGCAGTTTAATCCTAAATTGTGTATAGGGTTCTTCACTGTCAGAGCGGTAAAAATGTGGAGTTCCCTTCCACAAGCGTTGGTGTCAGCGGGGAGTGTCGATAGTTTAAAAAAACTCTTAGATAGGCTTGTTCGCAAACACAGTATACAGGGATATGGGAATTATTACTGACATAAACCCACACAGGCTAAACTGGATTGACTGGTGTCTTTATTCAACCTTACCAACTATGTAACTTTGAGTCTCTTGGTATGTTTTATACATCAGCACCATTTTTATTGCCTCTATAATCCTATTAATGTCTTTTTGTAAGCAAGGTCCCCAGAGCAGAACAACATCTTCTAATTTTGTGTCTAGCTAAAGATCATTTATCCTCTCGTAGGTTTAGGAAAACCACACGATGCTCATACTTGTTTTGAATGAGCAACTCAAAAACCATTGAACATGCTGGATCAATATGACAGCCAGTCGACTAGCCTATTCAAAAGCCATCAGTGTAACCTATATATTTCATCACCAGTTTTCTATATTGTGATTAAAGGAAGATGTGCTCTTGTAACCAGAGTGATATGTAAGAGAAAGTATGCTATTGTTTTCTTAGTTAATCTGTGCATGTTTTTCAGAGTAATTTAGGATACCTTTGCTAAGTTGTCCATTTTCTTTTAAACGTTTCTGCATCTCTCTTCTATATTTGATCCCATGGACCATGACAGCACATCTAATAGCATCTTCCCACATTATCATTTTATTCAGCCATTATGGCTTAGTCCCTGAAGTGTACGCTCTGGCAGAATATACTATTTCAGTTTTTCAATGTTGTATTTATCAACCAGAGCTGATACATGCATTATGGAAAGCAGACCATTTCTTGATACAGGTGTACATAATAGATCAATCTCAAAAGACTCAGATCAGGCAAATGATATTGGTATAATGCATCCTTATATTTACATAGATATGGAATTGAGACAAAACTTTTGATTTAAGCTTTATCTTAATGCCTACCTTCTATATCAAGAAAACCCAATCACGGTGACAATAAAGAAAACAAACACAGCAGCGGTATAAGATGAATTGCTTTCCTAGGCTTTATTAACTTTATTAGAGACAGCTAGAGGCTGGCTGAATATGACAGACAGGACCACTATATTCCTTTATATTAGTTATGCCTTAGTAGCAGAGAGCAGATCCAATCGGTGATACTCAGGCCTCTTCACCATATTCATGTTTCAAGTTCTGAGTTCATGTACGCTACCTGTTAGCTGGGACACCAATTTTTGGATTTCCAAGGTTATGTCTTTGGGGTCAGAATGATAGCAAACTTGATTTAAATAATACAAGTTTGACATCTATGTCAGGGAATAAAATCCAAAATCAGATGTTTTGCTGTAGGCAAAAAAATGACAGAGTCAGTTTAAGCTAATACCTGCAGTTACAAAGTAAGCTATGTGGATTGTATCATTTCTCTTTCTGGGAGCATTGAAAAGACTTGTGCTGAGACAGTGATTTAGCAAAGCATGATAACTCTACAACTTCTAGGGGCCCCAGCCAATTCTGCAGGCACCTCCTCTTCTCAGTGCACCACCATAGGAAGCCGTTCACTTCCAAGCCAGGCTGTGTGCATCTCTAGACACACACAGCATGGCTCAGTCCTCTCTGCTCACAAGATGGATGTAATTGACATCAGCAGGAGCAAATGGCTTCCACTGCTGATTCTTTCTCCAGAGTGCAATCAAACACAGAGCTGGATTGAGATAGGACTCAGGTAATTATTGGGGAGGGGGGGGGGGGGTGATGGAGCGGTAGTTCCACTAAAAAGGTAAAAAAAATTCTGCCTTTAGCACCACTTTAAAAGATAGCTTCAAAGATTTAAAAAAAAAACACAAATAATGAAGCTATTCATGAATAAATTATTTATTGTATTTTTAAGACTACCTCTAGGCCTGGAAAAAATCGAGAAGGACTGTGTCTTTTTCCATTTTTCCTGATGTAAACATGACGCATTGGAGGTAGCTCCAGATGCAAACAGATGTAAACGGATGCAAGGCCTCCTATAGAGCCATCACAGTTCGGCTAACGTCAACTATCAAAAAAATGACATCCATTCCATTCAGCTCCAATTCAGCAGGTGATCTGTTCAAAGATTTCCTGCTTAAATGAGTGGACAGGACCATGTGAAAGGACCCTTACATTGAAGTCAAGACAGTAAATATCACCATCAATGATATCATTCTTTCTTGTGTTTTTTTTTTTTTTTTTACAATGAAAGGTTTGAATCAAAAATATATTTGAAATAAGAGTCTCCTAACACCATCTGAATCTGATACAATTTTTTTTTTTTAGACAGGCTTTTTAAATGCAAACGCTTGCATTTTTTAACCGCTAATCACATTCATGAGTATACAGTATATGAAAAAAAAAATCTATTTAATTGGATAAAATATTACATTAATAGAATTGAGAGCAACAACGATTTTTTTTTCTCCTTGAATCAGCCAAAGGCTTACAAAACGTGAGCTGTGGGTGATTTTTCTACACATAGAAGGAAGTGGGTGCCATAAATACAGATTTAGATTTTATCTGACTAATCTGTATTTAATTTGAAATACTGGCAAAATCTAGCTCCATTATCACTTCATTTGAATGATGGAAGTATAAGAGCAGTTAAACTTTTTTATTGCTTTGCTCATTAAGTAAAGACCATAATATATAAACTTGTAAGAGACGTAACCATTTATTGCTTGCAAGGTAGCACTCATCTGTAGCAGAGGTTAAACAGAAAATGGCATTAGATAAAACATTGACAGACATATCTGTCTTGTTGCTATTTGTTACCATAGGTCAGTTTGGTATCTTTGTAAAGCACACTGTTAATCTCCCTGTTGAATTGTAAAAATCATATATTTTTGGTCATAGAAATATAATGAACAAATCCTGAACCATGAGCAGAGAGTGGTATGTGAAATACATTAAGTACTGAAGGAAGTAAGTGCAAAGTCCTTCAACTTAATGATACATTTAAAATAATGAAAAGTATCAGTCATTGACGTTCAATTTCTAGGAGTGGGCTGCCTAGAGGAGAAGAGATTTAAATGGAGAATGTATACCTTTCAGGTAGGGAGCACATGCAGCATCAGAGCTAGAGGGCTCAGCAGAAAATAGATTATGGAAATAAGCCTGTGGAGATAAAATTACTACATGTGGTGGCACAAATGTAAAAGATATTGACAAGGAAACCCCCTACCTACACACACAAATGGGATGTAGATGTGTGGAGAAGAGCTGCTTATAACATGTGCTTAACATGCACTGTTATATCTAGCTGAAGACATAATGGCCTTAGAAACAATTTTTAAAGGAAGAAAGCTAGGCACTGTTCTTCAAACATAAGGAGAAATGTTATGTTGAACTCCAGCTCTATATTCCTTATTAGATCTAGAAGTATGATAATTGTTTTTCTCAGAATCATACTTACCTAGATGGATGCGGCATCGGTCTCTAATGCCCCGTACACACGGTCGGAAATTCCGACCACAAAATTTGTCGGATTTTTTCCGACGGATTTTGTCCGACACTGGTGTTGCATACACACGGTCGGACAAAGTTGTCGGAAAATCCGATCATCCTGAACGTGATGACGTTCGTTGCGTACGACGGGACTAAGTAGAGGCTAGTGGCCAATAGCTTTGGTCTTGTAATGTGATCTGAGCATGCGTGGCACTTTGTCCGTCGGAATTCGCTACACACAATCGGAAAAAGTCCGATAGGACTTTGTTGTCGGAAAATTTGAGAGCAGGATCTCAAACTTTTTCCGTCTGAAATTCCGACGGAAAAAGTCAGATGGAGCACACACACGGTCGGAATTTCCGACAACATGGTCCGATAGGACATTTTCCGTCGGAAAATCCGACCGTGTGTATGGGGCATAATACCGCCGGCTCTAAGACCGAGCGATCAAATACCACCAATTGCTTGGTTCTCACAGCTCCCTGAGCAGAGAGCTGGTGAAAGTCAGTCACTGGCTCTCTGCTCTGCCCCCCCCCCACGCTTACTTGAGTGCTGGGTTGTGAAGAGGCGGGAGCGGCCGGCTCAGCCTCTCAGCAGTTTTCTGAGAGGCTTAGATGGGTGCCAGTCCAGGCATGTGGGCGGATCCCAACCATATGGTCACAATTTTTTTCTGAGCCTAGACCGGCTGAGTGACATCAGCCAACAGTGGACTTTAGCCCACTGTCTGCTGAAAACGGGTCACAGGTGTGCAGCACAAACTACACTTCTGCGATCCAAAGGAGAAGTACAGCCAAATGAGCTTTGGCTGTACTTCTCTTTTAAATGTATTTTATTTTTGTTAATTAAAGCAGAATAGGTACTTTAATTTCTTTTGGAATTTACAGCAGAGTAGAGAATGGGATATGGAAGGAGAAGGAGCACAAGGAGCTACTTATTTGTGCTTCAATGCTCTTTTGCTTTCAAGGGTAATGCTGATATGGAGAACAGGGTAACAGAAAGATGAGCTCATCAGTCTGCTGCTTCTCTGCATACTGTCCAGTCCCAAGCGGGGGCAGGGACAAATGATAAACTTGATACCTGATAAACCTGATTAAAATAGCTGACTGAAAGAGTGGCTGCCAAACCAGCTTCTACAAGTGCTTGTAATCACACTGAAGAAATACTATTAAAGGTCCAGGGAACATAGAATTTATTCACATTGTTTTCAATAAGCCCAGATGAAAGGGATATTTTTGGACACCCAAAATGCATTGGAAAATCTTTGGATTATCCCTCTGACTTTTATTACAATAAAGTTGTATCTGGACCTTTTTGAAGTGGCATGGTGCTTCAATTTACATTTTTGAAAAATAGTGGCAAGGTAGTAGCCTGCAACAGAAAGTAGAAAGTGCTGTTACTTACAGATTCTCCAAATAAAACATGTTTCAAGCAGATTCATGGAAAACAATTTGCTTATGAAACTGTACATAGTGTGGCATGATGCCAAATATAACAAGCAACTAGATTTAGGGTTTTGCATACATTTTAAGACCTAAGAAGTCAAATGCATGTTGAGCATGTATAGTCTTAATCACAAATTTGCAGGAATTCAGATTAAGAAAACAAAAAGATACGTGAAATTTTCAAGAAAAATATAAACACAGTGAAAATGTATAGGGTCAGTCTCCCCATGATTTATGCTTAACTTTTTGGTTGATGCTGCAGAGGTCACACAGCAGTATATTGTATTTTTCAAGGACTCTGGTAATGAGATATTGCACTTGACCTTTTCTTTGCAATGCCCTACATCACAACTCCCCACAGATAGAACAGGTGCATTGCCAAGCATTGCAACATTGCCATTTAACCTCTTACTGACAGCATAATGCATATGTGTGGCAGCAAAGGTGGGTTTTAATACCAACGTGCCACACATATTCATCCATGGACATCCAAGATTTTTGTTCTGAGAGCATGATCAATCCATTCTCCTAGCATTTTGATTGAGCTGTCAGTCTCTCATTATGATTGGGAGATGAAGGGCTGGGCTTCCAATCATGTGACCAGGGTGATGTGATAGGGTGCATCAGTAGTCACATGGCCTGTCCTGCCAGCTCCTCACACACCTGGGCATATAGACCCACTAAAACGGGACAAGGGCTGGGCAAGAAGGGGTTAATGCAAATACACCTTAATGGAATCTTAAATGTATTTTAGGGTCAAGAGATTACAAAATAAATATTGGCCTTTTTGGACTAGTTGGAGCTGCTTTATACAGGTTTCTCCATGGTTTGACTTGTATAGCCAAATTGACACCTTTAGAGTGTGTAGAAAAGTGAGACAATGAGGGTGGGAATACGGGAGCTTCCATTGCTGATTTTTTTTTTTAAATGGTAAAGGCTTGAGGGCTCTCACTCTGACCCTGGTTTTCCTACCAAGTAAATTGTTGATCAACAACAAATATTCAACTGATTAGGTCTTTAAAGGCTGACCTCTTATCCCGTATGTTTGCTACTGGGGCACTAATTAGGTAAATGGTGAATTCAGAATCAGGCTGACTACTAAAGCCTACTTCTTTTAAAATCAGCAGTGATGGCTCCTAAAATTTTACCCTCACAGGTTTTCTCTACGTTTTGGTGGCACAAATCAGTGACTTTATGCATTATTAGATAAGGACTTCCATCTCCATTGCAACTCATCAGCTCATACTTTGGGATGAAGCCTTTCTAGCTTTTTGTCTTTGCACTAAGATTTCGAAAACTTTACTTTTAACACTAGGATGCAACATAAATGTATATAACATTTTGTGAATTTTATAAAAATACTAACAAAGGAATATCTGCAGTTTTTCATATAAAAACAATAAAAGCAAACATTTGGTTACTACAGGCAGCACAGGTTTCCAGCCTTTAATTTTGAACCCAGATTCATTCCAAGATGAAGGTAGATCTGAGTTCTACCTTGCTGATAAAGTAATTGGCAAAAGTCATTAAGCAACCTAGACTGATAAAGCAGAGCATACTGTACAGTTTGTATAGCTGCATGCATATATAAATCAGTTGATGCCATCAATTAAAACTGTAAATAGTGAAATCAATGCATTATAGCCTTGGATTATGCTTGTCAAGGTAGGGTAGTTAATAAGATACGCTGAGCTGTCAATCTTCATTAAGTCAGTCAAAATGGTCTTTAACTTGTCCTTGCCATGCCAGTTAATAGCTCTATGTTGCAGATTATAACCTAGGACCATTTTATATAAGGTTAAATTGCTGAACTGAACATTTTCTTGCTTCTGGGCATCAAACAATCTACGTAGAGAAGTAATGTGTTTTATGGTGCCTGAGTTGCAAGATCATTCTTTGTGTTAATTAAGCAACATGCTGTGAAATGAGCGCAGATGAAAAGAGTCTTCAGAAGTTTCAAAGAGGTTTAACAGGAAGCGTTTGTCAAATAAAGCACTGCACTTGATCTTTTGAATTTTTGATTAGGAGTTGTTAAAAGTTCATGTGAAGGAAAAGGGCAGGTTAGTCCAAGAAAATGTAGGAATTTTTTTGTATATCTCTATATGTAACTTTGAGTGAAAGCAGATGAAGAGGTAGGCTTATCGAAGTGAAACCTTGCAAAGGGAGGGGTAGAATCCATGCTGCGTGTTATTTTTATTGTAGAATGTAAAATGCAAGGTATATAATTATTGGTACATTGGTTCATATTCCTGTGATAAGGGTAGAAGCTTTCAAACTGTGAAATTGGTTTGCTGTGACATAACTTGGTCTAAATTAAGTATATAAAAAACAAAACAAAAAAAAAAACTAATAAACAAAATGTAATTTTATGTTTTATTTCAATCTGTTTATTCATCTTTAAAATACACAAATAGTGTATATGTAACAATGAATCGGTGTGCATAGAAGGTGAATCTATACTGTGTGCCCTATAGAGACATCACAACATAACAATTAATAAGGGGTATCTCCATGCCATAGAATTCCAAGCATTAACAAGCTGCCTACATTAAGAATTCTCAGACATTGCATTGTTCTTACCAAGTTAAAACTGTAGGTGAATTGTCATATTAAGTCAAGCAACATATACAATAAGTAATCAAAGAAAATATACAGTGCTTAGGTTTCCCAGAAACCTGTCAGTTTGTTAAGGGAAGAGATGAAAAGAAGGGGGAAGATTAAGAAAATAGGGGGAATTTTTTTTTTTTATGTTTGATGTAAATACAAAACACATATTTATTTGGACAAATTATTTACATGTGTATATTTTGCAAACATACATTTAGGTATCTTCAGGAGCACCCCGAGAGCCTCCAAGTTACACAAATTGCAACTTTAGTTTGAGCTTAGTAAATTAAGCCAGAATCAGAAACATATTTACTCAGTGAGAATCAAAACCAAGATGAAACCTCTAACATCAGAAATAATACAGATTCAGAATTGTACTGATACAGACATAAGAACCCAAAGCAATAACACCAATAACGCCCCCAACATTCATAAAAGACAAGAGACAAAATAAATAACATAACTTGCCGCATTAAACAAAGTGAAGTTATAAGTATTATAAAGAAAGTGTCCATATATAAAAACAGCTCATGTTGTTCTCCAAAGAAAAAACAGTGATTGTGAACAAAGTCTCCTGGTAAATGTCCAATGTAGGTAAGGAGATAATTAGTTAGAACCTATCACACATGTGCACCTCCATTGTAGATCACATAAAATGCTTTATTCTAGAAATCTAGACTCCAAATTTTAACCTCACTGGCGGTTTTCCTGAGTGTGGCTCAGGGTTAAATTTCAGCACCATTAGTGGTAACCCCGAGCCACACTCGGGATTGCATTGCAGGATCCTGGTGCAGTACTTACCTTGTCCCCAGGATCCCGTGATGTCCCTCCGCTGTGTCCGAGGGCTCTGTCCTCTGCCCAAAGCTTCTCTGTGCCGGGCTCTGTTCCCTGTGAGCGTTGCGACGCACGGGGTCGGAGCCCAGAGGCAAATTCAAAAAAGTGAAAAATCATAATACATACAGTACACTGTAATCTTACAGATTACATTACTGTATGAAATGATTTCACATCCATTTTGTCCCCAGTGCTTTGTCCAATGCCCTGCATGCAGTTTTATATGATATATATACTGTTCTTTCTGCCTGGAAACTTGAGATTGTCCATAGCAATTAAGTGTCCCTTTACGTCAAAAGTGGTTTTAGACCAGCTAGAAAACAACAATAGTAAATTAGAACACTTGCAGAATTGAGCGATAGTGAATCGTGGGGAAATTCATTTTATTATTATTATATTATTTTTTTTTTTATTTATATTTATTTATTATATTATAATTTATGATTTTGTGTTTCAAACTTCATCATACCCGGGATATCAACTAGACTCTTGGTGGACAGATTTAAGTGTGTTATTGCTAAGAATCACAGGCCTACAATATAAAATGCCAAATTTCTATGCAAAATAATTGTACCGATTTGAGACGCAAAAATCTGACATATTCATCCTGCCAGGGAGGCTACACGTCTAGATACACGTAGGTAGTATACACAGAAGATCTGATTGATTCCCTCTATTTAGGCTGAATGGAATGGTGTCATGGCTGGCAGTAAGGATTGCTCCTTTTTACAACCCATAGGGAAGAAAAGAATCGCCCACATAGTGTAAAACTGAAAAATTATTTATTAAAGGAAAGTAATACTAAGAACTCACAGAAATCCAGATAAGATCCAACATATAAAATTAAATTGTTCCTGGAAACTGGTCTGCATGTAAGCAGGTTCAGTGTGCGTGGTAACATCACAGACATGGACTCTGTCCTACGCGTTTCATAGGAGTTGACATTCGGCCATGGAAAAACATCAGGATGGAGTCCTTGTCTGTGATGTTACCACGCACGTTGAACCTGCTTAAATGCAGTCCAGTTCCCGGGAACATGGGAAAAAGGGGAAAAAACACTGCGCTAAAACAAAAAAGTGAAAAACAAGAAGCACAGCAGCTGACACTCAAACAAACAAAGCTAAGCAAAATCTGGTGCTGTGAGTTAGATGAACCCTGGTGAGGACTTCCAAACCCTGAGTGTATGCCCTTCTGGAGTCCGGAGACGGATAAGCGAGCATCCCACACCAGGAATACCTGCCCCTTTGGAGTCCAGAGACAGAAAAAGTGAGGACCCCTCACCAGGATTTATCTAACTCACAGCACCCGATTGCGATCAATCGGGATTCTAAGCCTGATAGACTCACTCTCGTATGACATGTGTGTCCAACCCCATTGGTAAGAGTACCCATCTTCTTTCCATTATTGATATAACTTCAGACAAGCATTTATTTTCATTGTTCCTGTTGGCTCATACGGTCTTCATTCCTGTTTCACATCATCTTGCAGGAAGCCCTCCACCTACACATCACCACTGTGTATTATATGCTGACTGCCTACTGGGAGAAATGTTCTATCCTTTTTAGTTTAGAACTTATATACCCAGTTCAATGTGGACTTCACATTTGCACAATTTATATTTTTATTTTCACTCACTTGTGTTCTAATATCATTGGCATGTATCTTTGTATGATCAGCCATTATTGGTATCTTGTATGTTCAGCTACATTTTTACACACACATTTTTTTACATGAGAAAAGAGAGAGAGCAGCGCCGCTCTAAGAGTAGTGGGTCTGATTACAGTGGGAACTGTATGTGAAAATAAAAAGAAAGTATGTACTCACACTTTGTTTAAAAATATCAGGCACGTATCTTTATTTTGTCTGAAGTCCTCGGCCGTCCTCCGGTGTCATGGCTATGGTGGGGAAACGCACGGTCCCTTGCGTCTCGTGGTTCCGAGGTGAGTGCGTCCCAGGATAGGCAGGTCAGCAGGATTGATGACGTTGGTAGGCGTGGTTGGAAGCGCTCGCGTTCGGAGCATGCGTGCTCCTTCATCAGGCGGTGTAAACAGCTGCAGCTTGTAGACACATATTTATAGTGGTTGAAGGGGGAAGGGGGAGTGTGGGAGGAAAAAATCTATCTTTATACTTTAAAAAACTTTAAAAACTTTAAAATTGGCCAACGCTGATCATGTATTAGAGGTGTTGTGAGAAGTTTAAAAGGATCATTCATGTTTGGTAACATAATTTGTGCTGAGATGTTTTGACTGTTAAAAATGTGTGTAGCAAGAGCAGGGGGGGAGGGAAAGGTGATGATGTGGAAGCAATCATGAGGAGGGGAAGGGAATGTGAGTGTGGGCGGGACTGGGAGAGAGAGGGCTGATGGGGATTGTAGTTTGGTGGGTCAATATGTTATAGAATGACAGTAGTGTGGATGAGGTGAGGAATAAAAAATAAAATATAAAAAGGAAGGATGGCGAAAGGGGTGAAAGATGATGGGTGGAAAATGGAGGATATATTATTTATATATAGGGGAGAGTTTATAGTATGCATGAAATAATGTGGGCAATTGGAGTGTGCTGCAGAATGGAGATATAGATGTGATCAGAATGAGAAAGAATAGGAAGTGATTAAAATGCTGTATTAAAGAGCTGTATTCAAAAATCTATATAAAATCTGTACAAGTAAATTTTATATGAAAGTTATATACAAAAATAAATAAATAAAAAAAAAAAAAGTGATGTTTTTAGATAATAAGGAGATATTTAAGGAGAAATTTCAGGAAATATATGTAGATGATGGGGGGAAAAATTAAGGAGATGGAAATGGTGTGATGGAGGAGGGAGGTGACGCTTGCTCTGATGACTGTTGGTGACCGGTAAAAATAAGAAGGGGGGGGGACTTGGGAGGTTTTATGGTTTATATGAGATTTTTTGCAAGCATGTATATATATATATATATATATATATATATATATATATATATATATATATATAAAAACACTTTACAAGGGCTGGTCCTTTGGAGTGGGGGAGGGGTGTTTCGAAAAAGGTGGTAGGGTATTTTTGTGCGGGGGGGTTTGGGGGAGGGGGGAAAATAAAAAGGGAGATGGGGGACAACGAGTGGTGGCTAAAAAATGGAGGCTAAAAAATGGAGTGGATTTCGATCTCCTCGTTGAGTCCTCCTGGCTTGAGACTGTCCAGGGTGTAGATCCAGAAGGTTACCCTCTCGCATAGGCGTTTGATGCGTTCCGCTCTAGGGAAAGTGTCAGGGATGGTTTCTATGGCCCAAACATGTAGGCCATTGGTGGAGCCTTAGTGGAATTCCGTAAAATGTCTTGGGATAGTCAGGTTCTTCTTTTCCTCGATCGATCGTCTGTGTTCGCCAAATCTTTTGGCTCTATGGAGCCGGCTGCCGCATCTTACAAGCACACACTGTTACTCCTGGACTGAGAAAAAACTGTCCAAAAAAAACACATCACAGTGTTTCTCCCCTTCAGCCCCCACTCTCTCTCGCCCACCCTCAGTGTCACTCCATCTGTGACCCCCCATACTCGCTCATCACTAGCTGTCGTTGGCGCTCCATCCTCCCCCTCTCCACATTTTTTTACATCAGCTCTACACTAATTTTCTTCCAGTTCCCGGGAACAGTTGAATTTTTTATGCTGGATTTGATTTGGAATGCCGTTCTTAGCATTACTTTCCTTTAATCTCTTTAATATAGGGCACTTTTACCCCCTTCCTGTCCAGGCCAATTTTCAACTTTCATCGCTGTCACATTTTGAATGACAATTGCACGGTCAAGCAACGCTGTACCCACATTTAATTTGTATAATTTTCTTCCCACAAATACAGCTTTCTTTTGGTGGTATTTAATCCTCATTGTTTTTTTTATGTTTTTCCCCCCAAAAAAATGAAAAAAGGCACAAAATGTTTTTTCTGTCAGTAAATTTTGGAAATAAGTAATTTTTCCCCTTCACTAATGTGCACTAATGAGGCAGCACTGATGGGCACTGATGAGGTGGCACTAAAGGGCACTGATTGGGTGGCACTGATGAGGCACTAATATGATGCACTGATAGACACTGATAGGTGGCACTGATGGGCACTGATAGGCAGCACTTATGGACAATGATAGGTGCCATGGATAGGTGGCACCGATGGGCAGCACTGATGGGCAACACTGATGGACACTGAAAGGTTGCACTGACTGGCATCACTGATGATCACTGATTGGTGTCATTGATGGGCACTACTGGGGCTGCACTGACTGTGAGGCAAGGAGAGATGATAGAATGCATTTCCTTGTTTACATGTGATCGATTGTGATTGGACACAGATGATCACATGGGTAAAGGGCCGCGTCATTGGCTCTTTACCGAGATCATGTCCTAGGGAAGCAAGAGCGGTTATATAGTGCCTTGGGGTCTCCTTAGTCTTCCTGTAAAGTGGCACATCTGTACCGTGTATAGAACCTGCTGCGGCAAAAATTTAATTTATAAAGCCAAAAAAAAAAAGTAATTTTCCATTCAGGCTTTCTTTATTTTAGAAACAACGGCTTGGGTAGCCAGTCTGTATGGTGCCACAATTTAATGCACTCGGAACAAGATTAGAGTTTTTTTGGATAAATTCTGGTTTCTCTTTTGCAGACTTTGGATAGAAGTAACAGGTGCAGAAAAATTGGGCTTTTTGTGTTGCCTTCACACTGTAACCCTATAGAGGTATTCTTGATGAAAGCAAGAATTGGCCTTGTCAAAAATTTCAATGATATACACCTGTCAAACAGGTGCGGAAATATTGGTTCTTGGGTGTTAATATTGCCCATGAAACCTACACCAAAAAATTTCTTCCAGTAGAAATCCACACCCACAAAGCCAGGCAACCTAGACAGTCTTTTAGAGATTCAAGATCCAGAAAGCACTTAATCAGTGACATCAGCATCAGGGGCTTGAGAGCTGCTGCTAATCCAGGACTGATTTATTTTGATAAATGTAAGCCAGTCCACAGAGTCTGTGGACAGACACACTCTCTTATCTGTCACAAAACCTCCTGCAGCTCTGAATGCCGTTCGGAAAGCAAACTGAGAGCAGGAAAGCCCAGCAGCTCAGTTGCATACTGGGCAAGTTCCGGCCAGTGGTCTGTTCTCATGACCCAGTGAGTCATCAACTGGAAAGCTTTCCATGTCTGTTTTCACCCCTAGATAATCTTTTACCATATGATGCAGACGCTGCCAATGGGATGTGTAATTTTTGGAACATTTTGAAATGCATCACTGAGGTGGCCCTCTTCTCCACCATCCCTCTCTTGACCAACAGAAGCATAAAAAACTATGTTTTCCACCAGACTGTAACCCACCAGAGTCAGGAAAGGCGTTACATAAATTCCTCTTTAAGGTGTCCTCAAGAGATTTCATCTTCTACTCCCTCTATGGAGGAGTTGTGAGACTTTCCCCTTGTAAAGCTGGGAAAAAAATCTGAGCCAGCCTGAGCCTGTCATTGTGCCATACTGACACAGGTACTCATTGACGGCCCTCTGCTGCAGGTGCAACAGCTGCAGCATTGCCAAAGTCTAGTTCCACCTGGTAGGCAAGTCACAAATCAGGTGCAGGTGGAATTCCCGCTGAAATCAGTCAACCAAGCACTGACTGTGTATGACCACCTGAAATGGCTACAGACTCTTCTGGCCTGCTTTAGCAGATCTTCAAACCCTGGGTACCTATTTAAGAAATGCTGCAGCACCAAATTGAGGGCATTTGTCAGGCTTGGCACATGTGTCAACTTTTTCTGTCTAAGGGTGGACAGGTTTGTGCCATTATCGCACACCACCATTCCTGGCTCCAGCTGGTGTGGCGTAAACCACCTCTGGGCCAGCCCCTGCAGAGCTGCAAGAATCTCTGCTCCAGTGTGGCTCCTGTCCTCTAGGTGGACCAGCTGAAGCACTGCATGGCACCTTTTAGCCTGACATATTGAATAGCTCCTTGAATGCTTAGGGGTACTTGTGGTTCATATGACCATTCAGCAGAGCAGGTCATGGGGGAGTAGGAGGGGGTGGAGCTGACTAATCTCGCATCATTAACACTAGCTGTATGGAGACATGATGGCACAACAAGCTGCAGCACTGAGCCCTGTCCTGCATCCTTCCGAGTTGCAAGCAGAGTTACCCAGTGTGCTGTGAATGAAATATATCGTCCCTGACCATGCTTGCTGGACCATGTGTCAGCAGTATTATGGACCTTGCGGCTGACTACCTTGCCCAACAATGCCAAAACATTGCCTTCCACGTGATGGTAGAGAGCTGTAATGGCTTTACGTAAAAATAAATAATGACTGGGAACCTGCCATTGTGGTACAGCACATTCTGCAGACTCACAGAAGAGGGCAGAATCCACCAGACAGAAAGGTAGGAGTTTTGACAAGCTTGAATTTAGATGCTGGGCATGTGTGTGGCAGTGACTGTATTTTTTGTTTTGCTGCAGCGCATGGAGCAGAGAAATTTGCCTGCTATAGTCTACAGCTGGTGGTGTGCTACTGGCAGATGTGCTGCAAGGATCTGGAACACTGTGCGCTTTACCATCATCAGTCAGTGGAGACTGCTGAGAGGTCATGAGGTATAGTGGGGGTAGACCGGAAAAGTGAGGAGGAGAAGAATTGCATTCCTTTTGTGTGGCTTTCAGGCGCTGGTTGGAGGTCAAATGCCTTGTCAAACATGTAGTACCCAAATAGCTGGTGTTTCTGTCATGCTTGAAGTGCTTGAGGCAAAGTTTGAAAATAGCAACAGTGTGATTGGCTGCACATGTGATAAAAAAGGCCCAAACAGCTGAGCTGTGGGAAGTGGGCTGGGAGATAACAGATCCACAGTCTGATAGAATAGGGTGGCTGCTCTATACTCTTCCATGATAGCTGCCTCTTTGGGGTTATGCCTCCCCTCACTTAGCTCTCCTGCTCTATCCGATACCCAAGTCACATCAGTGACCTCTTCATCATCATCTCATCCATCCTCATTATTACTGGAGACAACTTGGCAATATGCTGCAGCTGGGGGGGGGGTATGGCTGCTATTTTTTTCTTTACCAGTGTTCTCCCCTCTCTGCAGGTGTTCCTACCTTCATAAACCTCAGAACCAACATCAGAATCAAGTAATTGCTGTGCATCGTCAAGGGGCAAGTGGCTGACGCTGTGTTCAAATAACTCAGCTGACTCCTTCATGCCTGATGCTGGTGCTATGGCAGAAGTAGCTGTGGACAAGGAGGCAGAATAAGCCACTCTAGCAGCTGCAGTGGACTGCACACTAGTCTCTGCCTGGGTGACAGAGGATGAGGATGGTTTAGTAAGCCAGTCCACCACCTTCTCTGCATGCTGTGGCTGGATAGCACGGCCAACATCACTAAACAGAGAAAATTATGCCTTGCTTGAGTACGGACCACGTCCACCTTTGCCTTTGGATAGATATCCTGCTGGCCCCCTTACAGTGCCATGGGAACATCTGCCTCTCCTTGTTGGCTTCCCAGAAATGATGGGGGGGGGGGTGCTTATTAACAAAAAGTAATAAAGATTTGGAAATGTGTACGTGGATGCACTTTAATTAATGGACACTGGTGTTCGGTGCACTTTAACTTGAGTATTCACTACACAGATACACTCCACTGACACACTCCAATGTACTGCAGTAAAAATGCACTGACGCACTGCAATTGACTATGGTAAATGTGCACTAACGCACTGAAATATACTGTGTTAAACATGCACTAACGTAGTACAATATACTGCAGTAAACGCACATTAACAAACTGCAATATACTGCATTAAACGTGCAGTAACACACTGAAATATACTGTGTTAAACGTGCAGTAACGCACTGAAATAAACTGCATTAAACGAGCACTAATGCACTGAAATATACTGTGTTAAAGGTGCATGAATGCACTGAAATATACTGCGATAAACGTGCACTAACGCACTGAAGTATACTGTGTTAAACATGCAGTAACACACTGAACTATACTGTGTTAAATGTGCAGTACTGCACTGATATATACTGTGTTAAACATGCACTAACGCACTGATATATTGTATACTGCATTAAATGTGCAGTAACACTGATTGTGCACTGAAATATAGTGTGTTAAATGTGACCCAACACTCTGAAATATACTGTGTTAAACGTGCAGTAATGCATTGAAATATACTGCAGGGATCCTGCTGTGACAAAATAAACTGACACTAAAGTAAAAATGAATGGTCACACTACACTCACACGATCACTAGATTCACACTAAACTGGTATTCTACACTGACAGTAGAATCACTATAGCACACTAACTTGCTAGTAGCACTGAACAGAGCCCTGTTCTATCCCTCTCCAAGTCAATATCACACTGAAAATAGCCACTATGGGGAGAATAGTTTTATAGTGTGGTGTGGACAAAGAGCAATGAGCCATCATTGGATAGAGCCATCATTACTTTCTCCAATCATGGCTCTGACAGTTCTCTGTGCCCCGATTGGGCAAAGCTTTCATTGCTTCAGTCAATCTGGGCTTCTAATGCACTGTGCAGCAGTGCAGTGCATTGTGGTCATTCGGTAGGCTGAACAAAAGGTTGAACGACCCCGACTATTCAGGTGTTCGTCAAATGAACAAACAGCCAATGTTCAGCCCTAACCGTTTGCTCAACTCTATTATATTGTGTAGTGTGGTAACTTATGTTATTATATTGGTTTATCACAAGTTAATCAATGGACTCAATTACTATTTACAATTAGGCTGTTAACATTGCAAGGGACTTTTTTCTGTTGTGTTGTTGCCAGCAGCTTATATTCACGTTTTGATTTTGTTTATTTCTACCTGCGCAATAATTTTTTTAATTTATATTGTATAAAAGATAAAATACCATACTATGCAAAGAAAATTAACTATTATTGGGCAAAAATTATTTCAGAATATCAAAGATGAAACCAGATAGATTTTAACAAAAATTACAATTTCAGCAGCCTACAAATGAGTAGACATGTGCACACTGAAATATTTAGTTTCGGAATTTTGTTTTCGTCCGAAAATAAATTAATTTTGTTACCCCCAAAATTTGTTTTTACTTATTTTGTTTCGTAAAAAAAAAAATGCATTTGTCCGAAAATCCAAAATAATTAAGGTTGAATCTATCATTGAAGGCTTATGGTGTCTGTGGAATGTTCTAAGAAGATTTGATGGAGCAGATAAACTGTACGACGCCGCAATCTTACATTTCCGGACGAATGTTCCGCCTACAAGCTATAGTAGAATTCTAATGTTGTATGACACTAGTAATAATTATATGTTTTAATTATTATTACTAGTCAACCAACATTAGAATTCTTCTATAGCCTATGGGCAGAGCATTTGAGCTTGGGCTTGTGCCGACTGCTTCGTCGAATCTTTATGTGAAATCTTTTCTCTCTATGTTGAATAATCTTGAACTAATAGAGTTAGGTTAAGCACATTCAACATTTTTTGCTATTGTCTCTATAATGTTGAATCTTTTCTCTCTATGTCAAATCTTTTCTCTCTATGTAGAATAATCTTGGACTAATAGAACTAAGGTTAGGCACATTCGACCACAGGTTCGATGGACACAGATCACTATTGTCAGCGTCATGTCGAATCTCCAATCTATATTGAACTGTTGTCACAATGAAAACGAAAATAAAGCATTTGTTTATGTCGGATCTTTAGTTTTTCGGTTTCTGCGCATTCATAATCGTTTGTTAAAATGATAATGAAAATACCCGAAATTCGAACGAAAATGCAATCGGGCGAAAACTAATGCACATGTCTACAAATGAGTGAATCAATGGACTCAATTACTATTGACAATTAGGCTGTTCATTGTGCAAGGGACTTTTTAATTTGCAAGGGAATTTTCCCATGGCTTAGTGAATGAGGTGAAGCTCTGCTGACTTCCATCATCCATTCACGTGCAAGCAAAAATACAAAAATATAATTCTTATAGGCATGTTCACTTTGCAAGGGACTTTTCTCTTAGTGAATGAGGTAAAGCAAAAATAAATTTTGCCTTGCATCTAATTGGTTATCCATTGCAAAGTAAACATTCCCTTTCAAGTGAAAACTCTCTTGTTCAATGTGAACAGACTATTTGCCTTTAGTAAATCAACATCATTGTCTCACACATCAAGGGTAGGTCGAGGGCTTTGCAAAGTCTATTATATAAAAAATAAACATCAGTTTTTCCTCAACATGCATAATTGGAAATAAATACAATATATTATTATTCCTTTTTATTAATTTTATTTTTTACCCTCTGGCCTTGATTTACCATGTTCACTATGGCTAAATAATACTGTTTTAACCAGGCCTGTTGAGCCATGTCCAATTTAAACAAGCACAGCAATCTTTCATCACAGCATGCTGTATGTATCGCAAACCTCCTAATCCAATCCAGTTTTCCACAGACAATATGAAAATCATAAAACAACATGACATCACAGCTACTGTACACAGGACACAAGTAGGTCGAGATGCTGAAAACATTTGCCTTCTATGGGGTGGATTTACTAAAGGCAAATAGACTGTGCACGTTGCAAGTGTGGTTGCACACAATTCCCCATAGCTTAGTGAATGTGGTAAAGCTCTGCTGATTTCCATCATCCAATCATGTGCAATAAAAAATGCTTTTTTTTATTTTCCTTGCACCTGATTGGGTATTCTTTACAAAGTGAAGCTTTATTGCTTTACATTTACTAAAGAAGATGAGCGCAACTGCCTGCGCAATGACTAACAATTTATATTTTTTAGTAAATTAACCCCTTTGTATTAGTGCAAATAGAGCCAGGACCAGTGGAACTGTTAATACAATGAAAATACATATGCAGCCCAGGGGATGTACCAATGTCCATTTGGTCATGTGGCAGTAGATTGGCAAGCTGTAACCTTTTTATAATGCCTGAAATGTCACTGGCTGTTGGCAGCATGGTGACCCCTGCATAAATCCTGCCATGTTCCTCGCTATTACTTGAGAATTTATGCTTAAACAGAAACTTTTCAAGGGTTTTAATAGAATGCTGCTACCAGTAAATGTTCTGTTAATATTCTCATCACTGTTCATGAATATTCAGAATCTAAATCTATTGGGACATGTAACATGGCACAAATATTAAAGGGAGTCTGCCAGATATATTAAAGAGAACACAAAATTAAAGATAACACGCTGGACAAAATGTATGTGCACTACTATCAGAAAAATGGTGTTCAGAAGAAAAATAACTGGCCTTGGGGTTTTGACCCTTTAGTCTTTGTGATCTTCACAATATCAAACAGCTGTTGGATATTTTTCTACAGCTACAGTTGATTAAATATTTGTCGTATAGAGCTGGCTTATTTGTACTGCACTGTGATCATCATGATAATACATTCTTGTCTGCAATAGGCCCTTCCACTAAACCTTAAGAAGATAAAAAAAGACTCTACTAGTTGTATTTCAACTCATACATTCTCTACTGGGGTTGGTTAAAAAGCACCTGTAATTCTGTGGTAAAAAAATACAATTCAAAGGAAAGTTGGGAAAATAGGCACAGACTTATTTATATTTATTTTAATAATTATGTTAAGTCATTCATTAAAAACTGCATATTGACTAAATTCCATCCCAAGTTTTTAAGCTTGAATCAACATTATCTGTTTTTTTGTAAATCAAACAGGTACTTTATTCAAGATGGCAAAGCCAGATACAATCTCATATCAATCAGAACAGCTAACAAATGAAAAAGGGAACACATGTTTCTACAGGCTGAGATCATGGCTCTTTTCAAAGGGTCATGGACACCCGAACATTCCACGATGTCAAAGGTATATCAGCCATGGTAGAGCTGGGATTATCCTATGGACATATTCACTGGTAGAGCCCCAACTGTATGTCCCAGTCAATGCAGACACCAGGCTGAACACATAGTGGCGTTGCGGTCCCCAAGCAACTGAATTTTTTCAAGAGAGCCAATGTAGTACCATGGCCCATGGTAGAAGACAGGTAATGTTAGCATGCTCGGGACCTGGCCAAACGAGCCAGGGTCGCCAAAACTTGTTTCGTCAACGTGACAAACTGAGTCAAGCACAGAAACTTTTTGTCAGAGAGGCAGCAGCCCCTTAAAAACATTATGTAGGAAAAATTTTTTATGGAGCTAGCTCACTTTTTTGAACTAGGAAATGGCCCTCCCAGAAGGTATGAAGGTATGTATCCAAAAGAAAGCATCCAAATTCTGCTCAGCAAGGATCAAAGTAGGGTATTTCAGCCCTCATCTCTGCCATTGCAACGGTTCCACAGGCTCTGTTCCTTGTGGTCCAACCAGGAGGCAGTATCTCAGACAGATTTGAAGAAGAGGGTCTGGCCCCTGGCAGTAACTCTCAGCCTGGCAGGATACAGAAAAGCGTATGGAAGTTGGAGACGTATCAATCGCTTTTTCTCATCCTGAAATTTTGTTCTCTAGTGCTGTACCTCCACCAAGAAATATGGATAGAAGGATACCCTTGCATCGTTATACTGGATATTTTTTTCTCTTTCTATGGCCAGTCACAGAATTATGTCACAGTTCAACATACACGCCAGCATGAAGCATGGTTGATTTCCAGGGGGTAAAGGCCTTGGTGGTGTACCACTGCAAAGAGGGGAGTAAAGACCTCCTTACCAAATATCTCCAGCAGCCATTTTTCCACATAGGCAGTGGGGTCCCGACCATCCACCTCCTCTAGAAGTCCCACGATGTGCATGTTGTTACAGCGGAGGCAATTTTTGATGTCGTCAGCTTTATCACTGGCAGCAACGACCTGTTGGGCCTCCATTCTGGAATCTTGCGCAGGGGTAGAAGTTGATCGTCGATATCACTGATTCTACCCTCAGCCGCAGTTGTGCGCTTTTTGTAAGTCCTAGCGGAGGAGGGATACCTCCTCGCGCAGCCCGCCAAACCACTCCTTTAAATGATCCACTGATGCTGTTGCACGGCTTGCAGGATTTCACTGAGAATAGGCTGAGGTGTGTCCCCAACTTCCATCTCCTCCATGTCAGCAGCCACATCAATCAATTCCTCTAGCATGTTATCCTCTCCACAGACAACTTCCCCAGTGTGATGGACAGGATCAGAGGAAAGAGGGGGCACACAGTCCTCCAATGCAGCCTGAGCCACTGGGGCAGACAGTTTCAGTGTGTAATACAACATATCTCAGGGGATTTCCTTCCCCAACTGTTTGGGAGTAGGGATGAGCCAAACACCCCCCGGTTCGGTTTGCAGCAGAACATACAAACAGGCAAAAAATTTGTGCGAACACAGTCTATGGGACATGAACGTTAAAAAACTAAAGTGCTCATTTTAAAGTTATTGCCCTAAAAAGTATTTGGGGACCTGGGTCCTGCCCCAGGGGACATGTATCAGTGCAAAAAAAAGTTTTAAAAACGGTTGTTTTTTCAGAAGCAGTGATTTTAATAATTCTTAAAGTGAAACAATAAAAATTAAATATTCCTTTAATTATCGTGCCTGGGGGGTCTCCTTAGTCTGCCTGTAAAGTAGAGCATCTTTCTCATGTTCATAACAGTACGACAGCAACATTACATTTCTAAAGGAAAAAATGTCATTTAAAACTTGTAGTAACTTACAGTTAAAATTTTAACTGTAGCGCGCTGAATGCTGCAGCCGTTTTCTCGTGATGCATGCACCTCTGAATTTTAACTGTAAGTTACTACAAATAAACTTCTTTTAAATGTTATTACGGGCTTCACTATTGGCTACTTATTTTCCTTCACTGGGTATCGTTGGCTGATAAACTGAATGCCTTTTATCTGATGCGAGAACCTGGAGAAGTTTAAATAGTGTGAACACTACTTGGAGACTAGGGATGAGCCGAACACCCCCCCGTTCGGCTCGCACCAGAACCCGCGAACGGACCTAAAGTCCATGCAAGCTTTAGAACCCTATTAGTTATAATGGATAATATGCATGTTAATGTCATAAAAAGTGTTTGGGGACCTGGGTCCTGCCCCAGGGGCTGTATCAATGCAAAATTTTTTTTTAAAAAAAGGAGCAGTGATTTTAATAATGCTTAAATTGAAACAATAAAAGTGTAATATTGCTTTAAATTTCGTACCTGGGTGGTGTCTATAGTATGCCTGTAAAGGGGCGCATGTTTCCCGTGTTTAGAACTGTCTCTGCGCAAAGTGTCATTTTTGAAAGTAAAAAAGCTATTTAAAATCACTCGCGGCTAATGTTAATTCACGGCTCTGTAACACAGAGAACATTCATTGAAACTCATTCATAAAAAAAAGTCATTGATAAAAATGAAAAAAAAAAAGCGAGGGGTCCCCCCAAATTCAATAACCAGGCCCTTCAGGTCTGGATATTAAGGGGAACCCCAGCCAAAAAAAAAAAATTGTCCCCCTCAAAATCCATACCAGACCCTTGAGGTCTGGTATGGATTTTAAGGGGAACCCTAGCCAAAAAAAAGGCGTGGGGTCCCCCTCAAAATCCATACCCTCCGAGCACGCAACCTGGCAGGCCGCAGGAAAAGAGGGGGGGACGAGAGCGCCCCCCCCTCTTGAACCGTACCAGGCCACATGCCCTCAACATTGGGAGGATGCTTTGGGGGTCTAAGACCCCTAAAGCACCTTGTCCCCATGTTGATGAGGACAAGGGCTTATCGGAATCTGGAAGCCCCTTTAACAAGGGGACCCCCAGACCCTGTGTGAAATGGTAAGGGGGGTACCCCTACCATTTCACCAAAAAAGTGGCAAAAATGGTAAAAATGACAGGAGACAGTCTTTGACAATTCCTTTATTAAAATCTTCTTTCTTCTTTCTTCATCCTTCGGATTCTTCATCTTCTCCTTCCTTCATCTTCTTCCATCTTCTTCTTCCATTTTCTTCTTCCTCCGATCCGCTTCTTCTTGCGCAGGTCTTCTTGTCCTTCTCGTCCGGCATCTTCTTCCGTCGGCGTCGGTGTCTTCTTGGGCCGCTCCGCGCAATGGGAGGCTCCCGCTGTGTGAGGCTCCGCTCCATCTGACAGGTCTTTTAAAACGGAGGGCACCTGGTGACCCCGCCCCCCTCTGACGTCATGGGGAAAGCCATCATGGAATTCCCCATGACGTCCTGTGCGTCAGAGGGGGCGGGGTCACCAGGTGCCCTCCATTATAAAAGACCTGTCAGACGGAGCGGAGCCTCACACAGCGGGAGCCTCCCATTGCGCGGAGCGGCCCAAGAAGAGACAGAGACACCGACACCGACGCCGACGCTGACGGAAGAAGATGCCGGATGAGAAGGACGAGAAGACCATTTTTGCCACTTTTTTGGTGAAATGGTAGGGGTACGTACCCCCTTACCATTTCACACAGGGGGGGGGGCGGGATCTGGGGGTCCCCTTGTTAAATTTTTTTTTGGGGGTTCCCCTTAAAATCCATACCAGATCAAGGGTCTGGTATGGATTTTGAGGGGGACCCTACGCCATTTTTTTTTTTGGCTGGGGTCCCAGACCTGAAGGGCCTGGTTATTGAATTTGGGGGGACCCCTACGCATTTTTAGCCGCGAGTGATTTTAGCTTTTTTTACTTTTTTGCAGGGAAAGTTCTAAGACAGGAAACCTGCCCTCCTTCACAGGCCACCTATAGACACCCCCCAGATGTGATACTGCAATGCTGTTCTAACAGCATGCACACACATATCCCCAGAAATAAAGCACATATTGTCAGCAGTCAGCAGCACACTCACACGAATTTGATGCGAGCGGCCCCAATAGTTCTGGGCTCGCCGAGCGAGCGAACACCTGGTGCTCGATTCGAACATGGGTTTGAATCGAACACCGGGCTCATCCTTATTGGAGACCTATAATTTGTCTTATTTGTGAGATCTTGTGTAGAAGCTGCATACTGGAGATGTGCCTTTGGTTGTTACAACAGGCATATTAGTTCCAGACATCTGGTAAGCAGATTATTTTACCACGTGGTGACGAGTGCCTCTTTTACACACATTGAAGTTGGTGATGGGTATATCCACCTTCCCTCATTTGGACTCACTGCAATTTTAAAAGCGCCACATTTTTGGACTTTCTATGTAAAGGGGGGACCCTGCCACCCTCTGACGTTGGCATGGGGAACTGAGACCTGACAGCATGGCCTCCTCATACAGCTTTTCAGTGCCCAGTACACTATACCATTACTATACCATTACAATTATTATGTTTGCTAAGTCTACAGTTAGCTTCCCTGCAAAAGTCTTAGCACTAAGGTGAACCAATACAGGAGCTGTCTATAAATTAATAGAGGTTATTTCAATATACAAAGATCAAAATCAATCAAAATCAATCCCTTATATGTGTATGTAAAGTCACAGGCCTACAAGTCTTGAGGCATAATAGGCATATTAGGGTAAAAATAACCGAAAAGCATGAAGAATTCCAGAGGCAGGACCATTGCCGTAATTAGAAAAGGGGGTATTCCTCATATGCAAGTGTTGCTAACAATAAACAGTCATAGGACAAACTCCATTTCTTGTTGAACATAATTATATTCTTGAACATTTTTAGCAACTAATAAACGAATGCAGCTTCCACATCTGAGTATGACTAAGCTCAGTATATTACAATTTGTGTTCTTTGGCTTAGATATCCTTAGAAGAATAGTAAACTATATATATTATTTAATCTATAACCTATTTTATTTTTGCTTATTCATTTTCTAACTACGGTATGTACTATTGAAAAAACACAGAACTGCATATTAGTCTAATTTCTTGGTTTCAAGATGCTGTGTTTCAGAAGAAAGGCAAGACTAAACTCTGCAGTTTACCTGCTTATATATGAACTATCATTTTCTGTAATCCCATTTAATAGCTGCTAAGAGGTAATGGCTGAAATGACACTTTGGTCTATATTAAATGACTGGCAGTAATGGTGTATCACAGAAAATTGCTTCATTTTCCAGCATACCTTATACTTTTCTACTCAATATACAAAAATGCAGAGAGCATGTGCTGCAAGGATTGCCCTGCATTTCAGGCTTTGTCACTCTGTTATTAAGTAGTTAGCATTTGTTGCTTTTGCAAAACACCTAATTAATATTTGTAATAATTACACTATTCTTTTAAAAAGCATGGATGAAACTTCAGACAAACAGTGGAAAACATGAAAATGCAGGGTCGTTCCACTTGTCTGGGAGTTTCCAGCACCGGGTTAACAGAAAAGAGTAGTGAAAAGCATTTAAAAAAGATAATAAAGATAAAAAAACGTATCTTACACTATAACTTTTAGCAGGCTCACCTAGGCTAAGTGATGACCTTTCTGTAAGATCCTAGAAATTCTGAGGATCCAAAATCTGATGAGAATGCAATCCTGCACAGTGCTAGAGTGTATATTTGTTAGATTTGAGATCACTAGTTACAGTATCCTGAGATTCTCGGTGAGGACCAGTAATATCATTAGTAACTTGGGAAAGCTGCCAGAAGCCAGGGGTCCTTTTTGCATGCCATTCATTGAACCTTTTTTTAACCATTTCAATACCAGACAGATGTACCCCCTTTCAGCCCAGGCCAATTTTCAGCTTTTATCACTGTCACACATTGAATGACAATTGCACGGTCATGCAACACTGTACTCATGACATTTTTATATATTTTTTTCTCACAAATAGAGCTTTCTTTTGGTGGTATTTAATCACCGCTGGGTTTAAATTTTTTTGCTAAATAAACAAAGTAAATAGCCAAAACATTTTTTAACACTTTTTTTTGTTTCTGTTATAAAATTTTGCAAATAAATAATATTCATAAAATTAGGACAAAATTTATACTGCTACATTTCTTTGGTGAAAATAACCCAAATCAGTGTATATTATTTTGTCTGTAGGAAAGCTTTAAAGTCCACAAGCTATGGTATATATATCTCAACATTGATCAATCCTGATGTACTGAACTCATTTTTTTGAGGGCCGAAAATGCTGAAACAGTACAAATACCCCCCCCCCCCCCCCCCCCCCAAATGACCCCTTTTTTGGAAAGTAGACAGTCCAAGGTATTTAGTAAGAGGCATGGCAATTTTTTTAAAATAAATTAACAAAAAATAATCTTTTTCACAATTGTGTAATTGTTTTATTTACTGTCACCAGTGCATATTTGTTTTTTCATTTTTAATATATTTCTTTTTTTATTAAATATTTTTTAGTTTTTTTCTTTTTTTTTTTTTTTTACATACAGTGACCAGAACAATACAATATTACTATAGTAACACTATACTACTCTGGGGAGGTGTTCAATATTTTTATTTGTATTTACACACTATGATTGCTTATAACTGTGAATTTTACAGTTATAAGCAACCATTTTTTTCGGAATCAAAACTATTCATTCAGTGTTTAATATTGTGATTAGCTGTGATTGACCACAGTTAATCATATGGTACATTGTGTAGGGGTGGGGTGAGCATGGAACACCAATACTCCTACAGAGGCACCATCCCAGAAGATATATTTAAATATATTTCAAAAAAATAAGAGAATAAAGAAACTAAATTTAAGATACATTACAGTCTTAGTGATTCAATTTGAGTTGAGGGATGTGCTAGTTACCAGCAGGTTATGCAGAAAATTGCCTACACGTTTCGCGGGTGATTCTGCTTCGTCAGGGTCTTGAGGATAGCACAGATGTAAACGTTGTGTGAATTCTACAAATAGAGTGTTAATGAATGTACCATATATCATATAATTAATGTAAATACATGCATCTATAATCATATAGTACAGATGTGCTGGAATTGGCCCTGTCTGTATCATGTGATCACTGTGACCAATTACAGAGCTCATCACAATAGTACCCAATGAAAGGCATGAATTAAATCAATGTACAATTCTCGTGGGATCTGCTGTGATTGAACACAGCTATAACATGGTACTGGCAGCAGGCCGGTACAGTGATCTGTCATCGGCTGTGATCAGTGGACACAGTGGGTGACAGAGCTCGCCTGAGCTTGGCCTGATCCTGGGAGGATGTCATATGATGTCTGACAGATCTTTTTTCGCCATCTGTGTCCCATTGCAGAGATTTACCTTCACTTTCTGTCCCATAGCCAAACAGGAAGTGAGAGGAAATCCCTACAAATTAAGGGAATTCCTTGGGGACTCCCAGGTCACCAGAACTAGTGTCCCCATTGGAACATTTACCTCTTTTACTTTTCTGGGGACAGCCCAAACTTTGGGATTTTCTTTCACTTTCAATGATCGTAGTAAACAGGACAAATAGAGAGGTTGAATCTCCTTAACGGGGGCACAGACAGAAATAAAAACTGACAGGGGTTTTGATCCATCTCCACTCTATGCACAAATAAAAAAAAAAAGGTTTTGCCCTTAGTTATACTTTAAGGATTTGTTTCTCTTCCCATACAAGACGATAGGAATTCAAAAGCAACACAAAGTAGGTTGATGCAGCTTAGAAGGAGGTCAGAAGGAAGTCAACTACAGGTCTAATGCTCTTGTCAACAAACTGTAAATTATTTCAGCAGTGGCTCAAACTGATCTTAAAGTCAAGTGGAATGCATCTTGAAGCACACAGCATGTGCCTGTCAACAAAAGCTCTGATTGTTTATCACCTGTATGCAGAGAAGATGTTCTGACTTTCTCATTCTGCATGTTTGTTGTAGGTCAGCAAGCTAGGGAACTGGCATTTTCAAAGAAAGAACAATAATGGCATTCTTCATATTTCATATTTCGCTGATACGGTTTTCCTTTCAAAAAAGTGTTTCACATGTAGCAGGGGAAAGAACAAAGCAGACCTCAGTTGAATGCTTTATTGGAATGTTCTGCACTATGTAAAAATATAAAATTTTTGGTGGTATAATAAGTGGCTCATGTTGTTTACTAATACTGTATATTGCTGAGAAAATATTACAGAGGGATTAAAAAATCTGCAAAGTATTAAGGTGGTTTTATGAGAACACTAAAGCTTTGTAAATGCCAGGGAAAATAGGATGTTTGATTATTTGCCTCTATGGCTCCAGGAGAAAGCAGGCATGCATTAGCAAAATTCAACTTACAAACAAAACTTTCTATTTTCTTATGTTTGCCTCTATCCAATACAACAGCTCACACTTACATAGTTCAATGAAGGCGACAAAAACTTTCAAAAGATTTATATACATTTACAGAACAATATCAAATTCCATATTGCATTTAAGAACCACATCATTTTTGTAAATCTCATGCTGAACATAGATGTTGTATCTTTCATTTCATTTGTGAATCAATTACCCAAAACAAGTATGTATGTAGGCACTTGACCTCAACTTTCCCAATCTCTATACTTGCTGGAGCTCAGTGATTCAGAAAGTTTTAAAGCAAGAGAGGGGATCAGTGTATTAGCCAGTCAACTGGCTAATACACTGATACACAGCATTTTCAGAAAGTGATCAGGAAGAAAACGTGTTTTTCCATTTTGGATGGAATAGGTAATGATTAAAACCCTTTTTAGTGTTTTTTTTTGCCATCTGAGAAATTGAAGAGCTTGTATTGTCTTGTATATATGACAGTAGAGAAAATCTCTCCAATGCGAGGGAAAGACACTGCTAGTAGCTACTAGAACAAGAGTCCCCAGTGGAAGATTTCCCCTCTATATATGTTCTGGTGGCAAGTCCAAGTCTTGAAATTTCCCCAATCTCTGCACCAAAGGTTATCAGTACTGATAAAGTCAGTGAATCTCCTTAGTTGGGACCCAAATGGCAAAACCTGCCATGTTTTTACATTCATTAGTGTATTCAAAACTCAAGAAAATAAGTTTTGGCATTAAAAGAAACATGGAAGAAAGACAGAGCACAAACCATGGCCGCACAGAGGACTTTGGCTCTTTCTACACAAACTGAATATAATTTAAGGAAAAGTTGTGACAACCAAGTTAATAGACTGGCACCAACCAAACAGTAGGTACCAACTCTAAAGGTGCCTGTCTGTACCTTTAAATCTGCCTGATACTTCTTCTGTATGCCCAGTGACTCTGAATCCAAGGCTTACAATTGTGGGGATCCTTGACTTTGCTCAGACTTGGAGTTCTGCCATGATGCCCTATCTTCCTATGTCAGTATTATGCAGGACTTTGGCAGCTAATGAAAGATGCCTGCATTAAATTGGCAATGGTGAGAAGATTGATCTGAAGGATCCATTTATTAGTATACTTTAGTGCCAACAGATCTTATGGTCAGATCACCAGCACAGTGAATGCTTTGGGATCCATTAAACACTGAATGACATGCAGTTTTAACAAGGGTGTATAGACCTTACAGTAAGTATCACTAAATTACACATGGGGTTAACAGGGGTGTATAGGCCATACGTTATTTGTGACCCTGTGCCTAGGGCAGCACCAAGGCATAAAATAAACATACTACCGTTACTTTTCTCTATAGTTGTTTCCAAATATTGGTATCTCTGAGCATCTGTATTTAGACCCAGCAAAAGAACTGAGAAAAGGGTGCAGGGGTTACTGGATCTGAGCTACAAGACACTAGGGAAGCGATTTATTAAAGGCAAATAGACTCTTTATCTTGTAGGTTAAATTTCATGAATCAGGTTTACATCCACATTAAGATTTTTTTTTTCATCCAAAACAATATTTTCTAGCATGTGGATTTAAATGGTCTTATTCAAAAGTATGACTCCACCCCACTTGTCAGCTGGGCGTATGACAAGATTACTCCTATTGCGTAAGGTTTGAATACCTTCATTTATATTATTCTCTTTTATACTTATAAATCGAACATCCTCACGAACCTTCGCCACAAGGTTTTTAAAGACATCCAAACTTGAAGGTAAATTTCCAGAGGGGTTAAATACAATAGCCTTAGCTAAACCCGAATGTCTAATGCCCAAATTACCACCATGCATTTCCCTAGTAATTCAATCCTTCAAAAAATGTCTCTTGAAATGTAACTTTCTCACAAATTCACGCAGATTTATAAACATTTTGAATTTATTCAAGCCTTGTGTAGGGGTAAATTACAACCCTTACTTACTTACAACCCCTTACTTAATGTAAAGTGTTACTCGTTCCTCCCCGTGATCCTCTCTTGGTCTTCCTCTTACATTTTTGTTCTCTCCTAAAAGATATCCAGGCCTACATTATTCCATCCCAGTCTAGTATAGCCTTCAGGTTTTCTAGGAGTACATCTCACAGGTGTAACAAAATCACTTCCCTCATCATGTGATTCCTCATAATATTCTAAGGGGGCAAATGTATTTTGTACAGAGACCATATTAAGTCCTAAAGGGATGGTAGGCTGTGCATATCCCATATTTGGAGGGAAAATTATGTGAGCTCAGGTTATACAGTGTCTCCGAAAGTCAAGTAATTCAATCCTCAAAGGGTGGAGACCTTCATTGCAAATCTAAATTAGGGGATCCAGGGGATTCTTTGAAGTGGATACAGGGAGTTGATTCCATTGTTCCGATAAACTAACTTGGCCCTGAATTATCTAAAAAACTCCTCAGCCTATTGTCAAGCCTTCTAGCATAGTAATTAATAGAATATTCCCCTTGGCAGCTTCCATTGAAATCAAACCATTCTCATCTATCTTCATAACAGGGACATATAGGAAGACATGTTACACACTCGCAACTCTGACTAAAATATATTTCTAATTACAAGATTACTTACATCTGTTAATGGAGATTTCACATAAAACTCATATGTAACAACATATGTCTTGTATCAGTGGGACGAATAGTGCCCCAAGGGCTGGATAAATGTATTTGAAGGGCCGCATGAGGCCTGCAAGCAGCAGTTTGGAGATTAGTGATTTAGAAAATAGAATACCATATATTTTTACACATTGCAGTTTTAAGTATATAAAAAAGCATGCTTTTTTATGTACTACAGGTATGGGTAACAAATGTTCTTCCCTAATACTTACATCCTCAAATTCTGTGTCAAATGCTTTTGCAAAATGTAAAAACATGAAATTATCAGCATTTCCAGTATATAGATTTTAACTTTCACTCTAATAGGAATTGATCATGTTTTAGACGCAATCAGTCTTTTACAAACCCATTCTGATTATTTGTGGTTGGGTTCTCTCTACTATGTATTTTTCACTTTGTAATACTCTCATTTATGGGAGATGTCTTATAACTAGAGTTGAGCGGACACCTGGATGTTCGGAATCGACGGGACCCAAACTTGACCCCGAACCCGAACCCCATTGAAGTCAATGGGGACCCGAACTTTTGAGGACTAAAATGGCTCTAAAAATGTAATGGAAAGGGCTATAGGGCTGCAAATGGCAGCAAAATGTTGTTAAGAGCATGGCAAGTGCTCTGCAAACAAATGTGGATAGGGAAATAACTTAAAATAACAACATACAATACATAAAAAATAGAAAATAATAATCTTGACCTAGGAGGACGAGGTCCATATGGAGTAGGAGGTTGAGGTGGGGGTAGATGTGGCAGTGTAGGTGGAAGCGGCAGTGGAGGAGGACGAGGTAGCCAACACTGGTTTTTATTTTATTTATTTTTTAATTAGGGTATACCCCAAAAGAGTGAGAAAGATCAAAAATACAACAATGGCTGGGTAAGGCCGGTATACATGTCTATTCTGCACAAGGTACGGACAAGTCCTGTGGGATCCATGCCTGGTTCATTTTAATGAACATGAGCTTGTCCACATTGGCTCTGGACAGGCGGCTGCGCTTGTCTGTTATAACGCCCCCTGCCGTGCTAAATACACGTTCAGATAATACACTGGCTGCAGGGAAGGCCAGCACCTCCAAGGCGTAAAGGGCAAGCTCAGGCCATGTGCCCAATTTGGAGACCCAGAAGTTGAAGAGGGCAGACCCATCATTCAGTACATGTAGGCATGTGCACACATACTGCTCCACCATGTTGGTGAAATGCTGCCTCCTGCTAAGACGTTCCCTATCAGCTGGTGGTGCTGGTTGTTGTGGCGTGCTGACAAAGCTTTTCCACATTTCAGCCATGCTAACCCTGCCTTATGAGGTGCTGGCGGTGCCCCGGCTGCGTTGGCGACCTCTTTATCCACCTCTGCCTTCGCCTTGTGCTTCCACCATGCCCCCACTGTCAGGTGTGAATGCCACCAGCAGCGCGTCTACCAGCGTGCACTTGTACTCGCGCATCTTACGATCACGCTTCAGTGAGGGAATTAAGGACTGAACTTTGTCCTTGTAACAGGAATCCAGCAGCGTGGCCACCCGGTAATCAGCACCAGTTAGAATGTGGGCAACTCGGCGGTCGTTGCATAGACACTGCAGCATGTAATCGCTTGCTGGACAATTGTGTACCTGGTGTTTGTTGGTGCAGGAACCCACCCTCGTATCCATCGTTGTGAATGACTGCCCTGAAAGCCTTGGAAATGATCCCGGTTCCTCCTCCTCCTCCTCCTGTGCCACATCCTCTTCCATCATTGCCCAAAGTGTTTTTTCAAGGAGGCATAGAACTGGGATAGTAACGCTGAGAATGGCGTCATCGGCACTGGCCATGTTGGTGGAGTACTGGAAACAGCGCAACGAGGCACACAGGTCTCGCATGGAGGCCCAGTTATTGGTGGTGAAGTGGTGCTGTTCTGCAGAGCGACTCACGCGTGTGTGCTGCAGCTGAGGCTCCACTATCACCTGCTGCTGTTTGTACAGTCTGGCCAGCATCTGCAAGGTGGAGTTCGACCTTGTGGGCACGTCACATATGAGACGGTGAGCAGGAAGGCCGAAGTTACGCTGCAGCGCTGACAGGCGAGCAGCAGCAGGGTGAGAACGCCGAAAGTGCGCACAGACGGCCCGCACTTTCTGCAGCAGCTCTGGTGTATCGGGGTAATTTTTAAGGAACCTCTGTACCACCAAATTCAGCACATGGCAAGGGATGTGCGTCAAACCGGCTAGGCCCAGAGCTGCTACGAGATTTTGCCCTTTATCGCACACCACCAGGCCGGGCTTGAGGCTCACTGCCACCAACCACTCATTGGTCTGTTGTTCCATGTCCCTCCACAACTCCTGTGCAGTGTGGGTTTTTTTCCCTCAAACAGGAAAGTTTTAAAACTGCTTGCTGTCGTTTACCTCTGGCTGTGCTGAAGTTGGTGGTGAAGGTGTTTTGCTGACCGGATGAGGAAGCGGAGTAGGAGGAGTTAGCAACAGGAGGCAAACTGAAGTGCCCTGCAATCCTCGGTGGTGGAAGGACATGTGCCAAACTGCTATCCACCTCAGGCCCAGCCGCCACTGCATTTAGCCAGTGTGCTGTTAGGGTTGCCCCCTGTGAACATCATATCGCAGGGCAAGCTAACCCTGTGCAGGGAAGCAAATAAGGGCAGAGGCAGTGAATGACAATGAAGGCACCCATTACCATCACTCCTTCCTTCTGTGTGTGTTATATTTCAAGCTGCATTAAAGTCCCAAAGGGGCGTGTCCTTTTCATTGAAAGTGTTTTGCTATATCTGTTAAAAAAATAAATAAATAAATAAACGTTCCAAGCTATCTCTGTGGACTACAGAACACCTCTTTCATGTTATCAAGAAGAGAAGGTATTCTGTACATCAAACACACTTCCTGACCTAGAGCAACATTGCTGCTCCTCCAATACAACGTTGTCACTCTAATGCCGCGTACACACGATCGGAAATTCTGCCAGCAAAAGTCTGATGAGAGCTTTTGGTCAGAAAATGTGACCATGTGTATGCTCCATCGGACTTTTGCTGGCCGAATTCCAGCCAGCAAAAGATTGAGAGCAGGTTCTCAAATTTTCTTTCAGAAAAAGTTTCGATCGGAAATTCCGATCGTCTGTAGCAATTCCGATGCACAAAATTCCTATGCATGCTCGGAAACAATTTTGACACATGCTCGGAAGCATTGAACTTAATTTTCTCGGCTCGACGTAGTGTTGTACGTCACCGCGTTCTTGACGGACGAAAGTTCAGCAAACTTTTGTGTGACCGTGTGTATGCAAGCCAAGCTTGAGCGGAATTCCGTCAGAGAGACCATCCAAGATTTTTCTGACGGAAAATCTGCTCGTGTGTATGCAACATAAGATAGAAAGTGTGTAACTGTTCATCAGGTAAAAAAAAAGGGGAAAAAAGGCTAAAAAAGAAGAACAAATGCAGCCACCACGTGAATAGGCTGGTAGTCTAGAATGCACTACATTTTTATTCTTGGGTTTAGATATGCTTTAAGGTTCTTCTCTTCGTACATTGTATCTGTGCAGCTTTATTTATGCAATTCATCACACCAGTGCACAGCTGCTTACATCATTTACGTGTTTCAGGTCTCATGCCATAAAATTAATTGGAATATTTTAAGCTTTAAACTATAAAATTGCTTAGTATTAATTTTGTTTTCACTGCATAATGTATCCTATTCCTGTCTTAATATCCCATGTAGAAGTAGTTTGGCTTCCATTTTTCATCTGCACGATGATTTATTGGCCCTTGAGACTGCAAGGAAAGACATTATCTGTTTGTTATGTTCTGTCACTGCCATTTGTAAAACAGATAAAATGTGCGGAAAACATGTCTATATGCATTATAGCACTCCTAAGTCCCTTTAGATCTTAGCTGATCTTTGCCTAAAATGGAAATTCAACTTTGTTGAGTATTTGATATTTTAATAATTAGAATATAATATATATATATTAAAATAAAACAATTTATTCTCCCTTAAAAAAAAAGCCATCTAAATACATAAGTGGTTCATGGAATACATTGTAAAATGAATGGAAAGTTATTCACCTTACGGTGACCAAAAATGCTGTATTATGGTGCTTTTATAACTTCAATAAAGATGGATGAATTTTCGGAGCGCAGCTGTCCTCTTTCTTTGGATTCTCCACACAAATTACATGGGTGTGCTCAGGCTGGAGGAAAAAAGTGTAACCGCTGCATATGGAAAGGATTTTTACTGTGAGTGAAAATATGGAATAGTCTAATACATCAATTAGTTTTAGCTGACTCTTTAGATTACTTTAGAAAAAAGAATCTGTGCTTTTCTGTTTTCACAATATAAAAAAGTGTCTAATGTTTCTAAGAAAAAAAAGTGTTGTGGAATATTGTTTTAGGGAGTTTTCTGATTGTGTTTAGGAATACGGAATGATATTTACCTGTTGTAGCAAATTGGACAATGCTTTATAAGGGTGTGGTGCTATTCCCTTGATCAGCTGTAGGTTTATGTTTTTTTTTATTTTTTTTATTTGATACTTAACAAGTTTTTTTTTTTCAACCTATGTAACCATATATGTAAATATGTACAGTATTGTTTTGTTTTATAATCTCAACTTTTTAAAATGTTTATACTATAGTGGGAACATTGCTTTAACAAGTTTTTAGACAATGTCATTGATTTAATAATTTTACTCCCATGCAGCGCACAGTTAACCAGAACCAAGTCTCTTGTTTTCAAAGATTGGTTAGGAATTTAGCAATTGTAATTATTATTAGCTTGCAGAGTTGGTTGGTGTAAATAAAACAGAAAGCATAGACAACATTTACAGCTCTGGTTGCCCTGTCAGGAGTATATTTTTATTTGCAAGAAAATCATTGACAAATATCATCAGGGGTTGTTGGAGTTTCTAGATACTTGAACATATTTAAAGTTATATTAAAGTCTTGTTTTTTTGTTTAAAAATAACAAACATGTCATACTTACCTGCTCTGTGTAATGGTTTTGCACAGAGTAGCCTAGATCCTGCTTTTCTTGGGTCCCTGTCAGCGGTTCTGGCCCCTCCCTCCTGTAGAGTGCCCCACAGCAAGCAGCTTACTATGGGGGCACTTGAGCCCAGCCTCTGCTCTGTGTGTGTTAATTCAGACATGGAGCCACGGCTCAGCCCTTCACCCTCTCTCTCCTCATTGGCTCACTGACTTTGACAGCAGCTGGAGCCAATTGCACCTGCTGCTGTCTCAGCCAATGAGGAGTGGGAGTCCTGTACAGTCTAGGATTTCTTGCAACATTGCTGGATCTAGATGGGGCTAAATATTAGCCGCGTGGAGGGAGGCTGCTGCAAGCAGAAGGTCTTTTATCTTAATGGATTAAGATAAAAACCTTCTGCCTTTAGAAATACTTCAAGATTTAGTGTTGTTTAGTAAGAAGTACTTTAAAGAGGAACTGAAATCAGGAAGCTCTGCCAAAAAGAAGTAGTCAGAGGGCAAAGACTAGTCAGCACTATTACCTGCAGTCTTCTTGCAGCTGGGCTTTTCCCCCTTACCAACTTGCCATGCCTTGTTCTGCACTGTGCCTGTGTGTATAGGGAACCATCTTATTAAAGAAAGGGCAGGGTGGAATAAGAGCTCTGTGGACCCCGACTTCACTGGAGAGCATAGCAGCAATGTGAAGCAGCAGGAACCTCACCATAAGCGTTCCAGAGATCCGCACACCCGGCGGGCATGGCATGAGGAAGTAAAAATGAGAGAAGGGCTGAGGAAGCTGACCGATATCTTCCCCTTGGCCAGCATCTCTCATGCACCAAGATGGCGCTGGCGGCTCTCCAGTATTTAGATGCATCTGCTCGCCGAGTGGAGATGGAGGGAGAGGCAGCCATTCTGGCACAGCTTAGCAAGGCTTAATGAGATCCTCTGCACATAGTATTCCGCTCTCCAGCTCGAGCAGATCGAGAGGACTTTACCGGTACCAGAAAGGGACCAACACTACATAATAATACTAAATCTCTATTACATATTTTGTTTGTTTTTAATTGCACAAACATTTTTAAACAAGTACATTTTTGTATAACATTTTTTGTAATAAAGAGATTTAGTATTATTATGTAGTGTTGGTCCTTTTCTGGTACAGGTAAAGTCCGCTCAATCTGTCCAATTTTTGCTACAATATGGCTGCTTTAATGTGTTTATAGTGATTAAAAAACAGAATTAATGGCATTATAAACTTTCTTGCCTGCCCCTTGTGTTTTTCACCTTCATAAGATGTACACTGATCATATTGTTTCATGGTGTCTTTTGTTCTCCCGTATGCACAGCATACAATTGAGAAAATCTTCACATTCCTTTGTCAGCAGTTTCTGCTTGTGTTCAAGCATGAGACATGCTGCATGGCACTGTAAATGTTTAAGAAGCAGGGCTTTTTTTCTCGGAGAATAGGTGCAGGAACTCGCCTTCTCTGCCTAACTCTCCACCCAAACCGCCCCCAGCCACACCTTCCTTAGGGAAGAGAAGTACAGTGGCGAATAGAGAAGTTAAGGCTTAGAACTGCGTATCACATTAGGTGTATGGTTCAGGAATGTGTAACACACAAAGTACAGGAGTTTATAACAAACAGGAGTGTGTATTGTACAGTTGTGAAAAGTGCATATCACACAGGGAGTAGAAAAAAAATCAGCAAAATGGATAGTACTTAAATTTAATGTGAAGTGTCCCTTGTGCTCATGAATATGCAACATACAGCCCTGTGTACAGAGATCAGGAATATGAAACATAGAGGCCATGACACAGAGTGCAGTGGTAAAGCGTATGTAATATACAGCCCAGCATACAGAATGCAGGGTTTAAGTGTATGTAATGCAAAACCCATTGTATAAAGTTCAGCAGTCAGGAGTGCCATCCCAAAGCCTTTAATATGTAACACACATCACAGCACACAGAGTATAGTGGTTCTAAAGGTGTTACAAAATCCTCACCACTGCCCTCTGCATGCTGTGTCATACATCTCACTGGATCCTGTATGCTTTACTGTCCCTCAGCAATTTCCCCTGGTCTTCCCCAAGCAAAAATCCCCCTTCCCTCAAGTACCCCCCCCCAAAAAAAATAATAATGGTGGCCACAAAAAACATTGCCACTTTGGGCCCAATTTGGCCTTTTTTACTTTTGTTGCCAGCGGTTTAGACATTAATGGCTGTGTGTTGAGTTATTTTGAGGGGACAGCAAATTTACACTGTTATACAAGCTGTACACTCCCTACTTTACATTGTAGCAAAGTGTAATTTCTTCAGTGTTGTCACATGAAAAGATATAATAAAATATTTACAAAAATGTGAGGGGTGTACTCAATTTTGTGAGAATCTGTATATACAGTAGATATACTGAACATACAAATATACTGTATATCGTAAATATGCCTTGCCCATCTACCCTCTAGCATAGGTGCTAAACATCATGGCCAGATAATGATTTTGTGTTTCCTTACTACAGCACAGGTTGACCAATGACTTAAAATCCGCCTGCTGATTAGACAATAAAGGAGCTGCAGAACACTGTTAAGGTTATTACTTTCAATATGCTCCTGTAAGTGTTGGAATGATAGAACTGTAAAATGGTATATAGCCTGTAAAAAATGGTCTTGCAGTGTTGTCCCCTCCTTTCTCAGTTTTCTGTTTCTGTTGAAGATCACAGTAGGCTTAAAAAAAAAAAAAAAACATTGAAGCAAGTTCTTATACTAGCCTTAATAATGAATACATACTGTAACTAGATTCAATTTAAGTATTTCTTTTTTGAGAATTGCTTATACTGTAGGTATACAGTAAGTCTCTATTTTATCTGAACCGGGTTAGGTGATAGATATTTTGATAGCATGCACCAAGAGTATATAATACCATCTTATTACTCTACTATCACCTTTATCTGCTTTCCACAGCAGAAAACTCTTGGTTGAGAAGCCAATCATCAGGGCATCGAGTGCATAGCTATGATCATACTTATAATTTATGAAAGTCAAAACTTGCCTAGGGGCTACGAGTGTCATGATGGGAAAATAAATATACTGTAATCTGCTGTCAAGGGGACCAGTGTAGTTCAGGCATAATGGATGTTTGCTAAAGTTAGGTAATACAATACTTTATACATTTCCCGCATCTTGTACTGGTGTGATTTGGTACAATTTACTGCTTGGATGTTTATTGACTCCTAATAGGTGAACTCCATATTTTTATGATTACAAACATAAATGTTATATTTGGTTCTCAAAGTCACCCTCTTCAACAAAGTATGACCACTGCACCAGAGTACATGAGAAAAACAACACATCTGCCTAAGTAATTAAAGTGGTTTGTTATTTTTATTACTAGATAGGTGATAGAAAATGTCACTCACCAGATGTGTTTGATTCAGATGATATGATTTCCATGGCAACTTTATGAGAAGTTTGATTTAGGTAAAGTGACTGAAACCTGCTGCTGGGACCAGCCTGTTATTAAACGCCATCTGCAGGTTCTATTTTAATTAATAAAGCAAGGATTTGAATGTCTTAGCCTTGCTGACACGTTAACCTCTAGTGAGTTTTACTCTGCCAAGAAACCCAAAAAAAAAAAATCTTCATAGCCTGAGCAGCATTAAAATAATGCTTGGCTTAAGAAAAAAAAATGAATTTTAAGCACTCATTTTTTAATTTTCAATTAGTGTAATAATCTGTGTCTGATGAATATGCAACGTAACGAATTTGGTAACGGAGAAAACAACTGTTTTTTTTTTTCACATTTCCACTCCTTAATTTAAAGTGGTCCTAATACTTATATACTGTACATAAACATATGCGTAAGGATTTTTTTCAACACAGCAGTCTATTAGAAGCAGCTGAATTACTTAGATACAAATAACTTTACATATTTGCAGAAATTGCAAAACCAGGCTGACTCATGAGGTATTTGTATGCAATAAAGTGTATGTATAACCATTTGTTTTTCTTTTTAATTTTGGATAGAGTGGGGAAAGATTATAATTCATATCAGAATATTGTTGCTTGTGTCCTGGGAAAAGTCAACCTGTCAATGGAGACTCCAGTTCTGTTCACTTTCTAGAGACATCCTCTCATCTCCTGTTGCCTCCAATGGGACACCAGGGGGACACAGATAGCAAAAATAAACTGATGAGTTTCAACCCTTCCCCACTTTATCCTTTTTCATTCAACACCTATAAAAAGGTTGTGAAAGGTACTACCTATAGGGTACCTCAGACTAACATACACATTTTTCTGCATTGTGACACAGTAAAAAAGAAAAAAAAAGCCATTTAGACTTGATTGATCCATCTCAGAAGCAATTTTTTTCTCAAGAGTGCTTTGAGTCTGTTGTCAATTTTAAGCATAAAGGCACAGTGGGGTTGATTTACTAAATGCAAATAAGCAAAGTGAAAATTCCCTTCCAACGTGAACAGCCTATTTTCCTCTAGCAAATCATCCCTAGTTAGTCGCAAGCACACATGTGTTTTAAAAAAAGAAAATCTGTCAGCTTCCATACACTGTCTAATCAGCTATGGCCATCTTATGATATTATTGATTGGTAATTAGGGATGAGCCGAACACCCCCCCGTTCGGCTCGCACCAGAACCCACGAACGGACCTAAAGTCCGTGCGAGCTTTAGAACCCTATTAGTTATAATGGATGCGAACGTTCGAAATTAAAAGTGCTCATTTTAAAGGCTAATATGCATGTTAATGTCATAAAAAGTGTTTGGGGACCTGGGTCCTGCCCCAGGGGACATGTATCAATGCAAAAATTTTTTTTTAAAACAGCCGTTTTTTCAGGAGCAGATATTTTAATAATGCTTAAATTGAAACAATAAAAGTGTAATATTCCTTTAAATTTCGTATCTGGGGGGTGTCTATAGTATGCCTGTGAAGGGGCGCATGTTTCCCGTGTTTAGAACTGTCTCTGCGCAAAGTGTCATTTTTGAAAGTAAAAAAGCTATTTAAAATCACTCGCGGCTAATGTTAATTCACGGCTCCCGTAACACAGAGAACAGTGATTCATTGAAACTCATTCATAAAAAAAAGTCATTGATAAAAAATAAAAAAAATGAAAAAGAAAAAGAAAAAGCGTAGGGGTCCCCCCAAATTCAATAACCAGGCCCTTCAGGTCTGGGATAGATATTAAGGGGGATCCCAGCCAAAAAAAAAAAAAAAATGGCGTAGGGTCCCCCTCAAAATCCATACCAGACCCTTGAGGTCTGGTATGGATTTTAAGGGGAACCCTAGCCAAAAAAACTGCGTGGGGTCCCCCTCAAAATCCATACCAGACCCTTATCCGAGCACGCAACCTGGCAGGCCGCAGGAAAAGAGGGGGGACGAGAGCGGCCCCCCCTCTCACCTGAACTGTACCAGGCCACATGCCCTCAACATTGGGAGGATGCTTTGGGGGTCTAAGACCCCTAAAGCACCTTGTCCCCATGTTGATGAGGACAAGGGCCTCTTCCCCACAACCGTGCCCGGTGGTTGTGGGGGTCTGCGGGCGGGGGGCTTATCGGAATCTGGAAGCCCCCTTTAACAAGGGGACCCCCAGATCCCGCCCCCCCCCCCTGTGTGAAATGGTAAGGGGGTACAAAAGTACCCCTACCATTTCACCAAAAAAAGTGGCAAAAATGGTAAAAATGACAGGAGACAGTCTTTGACAATTCCTTTATTAAAATCTTCTTTCTTCTTTCTTCATCCTTCGGTTTCTTCATCTTCTCCTTCCTTCATCTTCTTCCATCTTCTTCTTCCATTGTCTTCTTCCTCCGATCCGCTTCTTCTTGCGCTGGTCTTCTCGTCCTTCTCGTCCTGCATCTTCTTCCGTCGGCGTCGGTGTCGGTGTCTTCTTGGGCCGCTCCGCGCAATGGGAGGCTCCCGCTGTGTGAGGCTCCGCTCCATCTGACAGATCTTTTAAAACGGAGGGCACCTGGTGACCCCGCCCCCCTCTGACATCATGGGGAAAGCCATCATGGAATTCCCCATGACGTCTCTGTGCGTCAGAGGGGGCGGGGTCACCAGGTGCCCTCCATTATAAAAGACCTGTCAGACGGAGCGGAGCCTCACACAGCGGGAGCCTCCCATTGCGCGGAGCGGCCCAAGAAGACACCGACGCCGACGGAAGAAGATGCCGGACGAGAAGGACGAGAAGACCAGCGCAAGAAGAAGCGGATCGGAGGAAGAAGAAAATGGAAGAAGAAGATGGAAGAAGATGAAGGAAGGAGAAGATGAAGAAACCGAAGGATGAAGAAAGAAGAAAGTAGATTTTAATAAAGGAATTGTCAAAGACTGTCTCCTGTCATTTTTACCATTTTTGCCACTTTTTTGGTGAAATGGTAGGGGTACTTTTGTACCCCCTTAACGTTTCACACAGGGGGGGGGCGGGATCTGGGGGTCCCCTTGTTAAAGGGGGCTTCCAGATTCCGATAAGCCCCCCGCCCGCAGACCCCCACAACCACCGGGCACGGTTGTGGGGAAGAGGCCCTTGTCCTCATCAACATGGGGACAAGGTGCTTTAGGGGTCTTAGACCCCCAAAGCATCCTCCCAATGTTGAGGGCATGTGGCCTGGTACGGTTCAGGCGAGAGGGGGGGCCGCTCTCGTCCCCCCCTCTTTTCCTGCGGCCTGCCAGGTTGCGTGCTCGGATAAGGGTCTGGTATGGATTTTGAGGGGGACCCCACGCCATTTTTTTTGGCTAGGGTTCCCCTTAAAATCCATACCAGACCTCAAGGGTCTGGTATGGATTTTGAGGGGGACCCTACGCCATTTTTTTTTTTTGGCTGGGGTCCCCCTTAATATCCATCCCAGACCTGAAGGGCCTGGTTATTGAATTTGGGGGGACCCCTACGCTTTTTTTTTGTTTTTTATTAATGAATGACAGTTCTCTGTGTTACAGGAGCCATCAATTCATTAGCCGCGAGTGATTTTAAATAGCTTTTTTCCTGCAAAAATGACACTTTTTTGCAGGGAAAGTTCTAAGCACAGGAAACCTGCCCCTTCACAGGCCACCTATAGACACCCCCCAGATGTGATACTGCAATGCTGTTCTAACAGCATGCACACACATATCCCCAGAAATAGAGCACATATTGTTGTCAGCAGTCAGCAGCACAATGACACGCTGACACTGACTGAAACATAATATGCGAGGCCGCCGGCGCGGCGGCCTCTTATACCGTGGGGCGTGTACTAAAGCCCCTGAGCTATAATTGGCTACAGGCATCCTGCCTGTAGACAATTATGGCTCTCCTCGCTGCCGGCGCTGTGATTGGCCAAGCATGCGGGGTCACAGTGCATGCTTGGCCAATCATCAGCCAGCATTGCACTGCGCGGGCCGCAATGCATTGCGGGGCCGCTCGCATCACACGAATTTGATGCGAGCGGCCCCAATAGTTCTGGGCTCGCCGAGCGAGCGAACACCCGGTGCTCGATTCGAACATGGGTTCGAATCGAACACCGAGCTCATCCTTATTGGTAATAATAATAAGGGAATGTATAGACACATCTAATGCAGTCATTTTTTGCTTATGTATAATGGTCAGTACTGCTGTTCAATTAAATTTATAAGGCTGTCATATTTAATACTGGTGTCATTTTCAACCATTATTAGTATATCCTTCCAAGCTATAATTTTTGTAAGGTTTAAAACTGTTCAGAATATATATTACACCCAGTCAGGTTATCTATAAGTGGGCCAATTATCAGACAGCTGGCTCTTTTTCTTTTAATAATTGGCCTGTGTTTTGAGTCAAATTACCTTTGCTTCTAATCAGTATTTAAAAAAAACTAAAATGTCAAATAGATGGAGGGAAAAACATAATTTTGCAATAATTCTATCTGCCTGTAGTTTTATATGGCAATTTCTATTTACATGGAATTCCAGATGTTCAGGTGTAGCAGTTACCATGCACATTTAAATGTTAAACTAAACCTACATAAGGTTTACCAGCATCCATTGGCATATCTATATGATTCAGGGCCACATTTTAGACCCTGAAACTGGAACCCATACTATGAGCTACAGTCTCCAATTAATTAATCTTACTATTATGCAGAGTACACAAGAAGAGTGTTGCTGTACTAAGTAGTTCTAAGGCAGGGCAGTGGTTCTTTTTTATGCATCCCCTGTAGTGTTCTGCATTCCGATTATCTAGTTCAGCCCTCTTCACAATAGCAAAAGTATTGGATGCAGAAAGGGCATTGGGCAGAACTAGCTAGGCCCTCCAGCTGAAGAGGGCCCAGCAATACAAGGGACCTTTGACTAAGCTTGTCAATTTGGAAAACCCAGTGCTTACAAACACAAAGGGGTTGGTTTACTAAAGGCAAATATACTGTGCACTGCAATTGCACTTGCTCCAGAGCTTCATAAATGAGGTAAAGTTTCACTTTGCAAAGAATACTCAATCACATGCAAGAAAGATAAAAAACAGCATTGTTGCTTGCAAGGATTAAGCATTTTTTGCTTGCAAGAATAGAAATCAGTACAGTTTCTCCTCATTTCAGAGCTTCCCCTTAGATCTAGCGGATCTATTGGCTCTTTACCGATCTCAGTAAAGAGCCGATGACGCATTTCACACCATATCACATGTAAACAAGGAAATGCTGGCTACCGGCTTTCCTCTCCTCACACTGACAGATTGTGAGGAGAGGAGAGCTGATCAGTGGCATTTCCTCTCAGGGGAGACCTGTACAGAGAATCAGGGCACTGAATATCAGCTCCAACAGTGTCCACCATCTATGTCAGTCAGTGATGCCAATCAGTGCCCATTAGTTATGCCAATCAGTGCCCATAAATTATGTAAATTATTGCTGCATTTCAGTGCCCATCAGTGCCGCCCATCAGTGCCCATAAATGTTGCCTATCAGTGCCTATTAGTGCTGCATATTAGTGCCTCCTCATCACTGCCACCTCATCAGTGCCCTTCAGTCCTGTCTCATCAGTGCTGGCTCATCAGTGCCCGTCAGTGCAGCTTATCAGTGCCCATCAGGGCAGCCTTATCAGAGCTCATCAGTGAAGGAGAAAAATTACTTATCTAAAAAATCTTCTAACAGATACCAAGATTTCCGGTCTTTTTTAATTTTTTAGCAAAAGATTTAAAACCAGTGGTGACTAAATTCCACCAAAAGAAAGCTCTATCTGTCTAAAAAAAATGATAAAAATTGAATTTGGGTACATCATTGCATGACCGCGTAATTGTCATTTAAAGTATGACAGCCCTGAAAGCTGAAAATTGGCTTTGGAAGGAAAGGGGTGAAAGTGCCCAATATTGAAGCGGTTAAACAGCGGCTTCTTAAGTCATGTCCATCCCTTTATCAAGCCATTCTACTGGTAGTTTTGTACTATCTTAATAAAGGGCTGAACATGGCTTGAAACATCCTTCTTTGACCACCTCAGCGCCTTCCCTTTTTATGACCAGGGAATTATTTTGCTATTCAGCACTGTTCTGCTTTAACTGGCAATTGTGTGGTCATACATTACTGTACACAAAGGACATTTTTATCATTTCTTTCACACAAATAGAGCTTTCTTTTGGTGGTATTTATTCATCACAGTTTTTTTTGCAAAATATCAAAATACAAATATCCCCCAAATTACCCTCTCAGTCGCATTTAGTAAGAGTGTTTTTTATTCAAGAAATTTAATAAAATTAGTTTTTTTTCTTCTCATTTTTTTATATACCCTACAGTCACTAGTATTTTATAAATAACAATTTTTTTTTTTTTTAATTGAATAAAAATTAACATTTAAAAAAAAAAAATGTTTTACTATTTTTTTTTTTACATACTTCCTCCCTGGTTCCCATTGGAGCAATTTGGCATGTCAAATCGCGTGCCAAATCAGCAGAAATTTCCGGAAATGGCATCATCCAAAGTAGTTTCTGTACTACTCTAAGGGGGTGATCGGGTTTTTTTTTTTTATTTCATTTTTTTTACACTTTGTTGTTATAGAAAAATTTTCAACTGTCATGAATGGGTTACATTCATGACAGGTGTGATTACTAGTGATGTGTTATTGGCTAGAGCTAATCACATGGTACAGGGTGCTGTGATTGACTCAGGTACAATGTGATAGCTGTGGGCCAATTACAGCATAGTAAACACAGCTGTTATGAATGAATACATCTTTGTCAAATAGTTTAGGATTTAATTTGCTTTTAACATTTGAATTTGAAATGAATGGACTACCAAATGAAAATCACTGTAACAATTTGCATTCAAGAAATATTTTCCATCCTGCTCCTTAAAATTCATCATCACCGTAGCCAAAGCCAAATGTTAATTTGACCCCATCGATGATTAAAAAAATGAATGAACATTCTTACAACGTTCTTATAAAGAAAAATGTTGAACAAAAATCTACTAGTGTATGCCAAGCTTTAGTATAGTGCCCCTCCTTTAACAGGGCTGATCTTCTTTTGCCAAGTGACCCTGTGGTTTTGCTTTAGGCAAAAATAGGTATTATATTGCAAGTTATGCCACATCTAGGTCACAATCCTTCCTGGGGGAAACCATTGCTAACACCATATTACCATGTTTATTAGAACATTTATAGTTCTAAACAGATATTTTGAACAATCACTGCAAACTTTAAGTAGTATCACATGGAAATATGAATACAATGTGAAAAAAGTATTACTCACTTGAATTATTATCTATTCCTTAAAATATTGTGTTTCAGTTTAAACACTTAAAAAAATGTATGTGATACATTCTACAGAAGAGCTGATTCCTTTTCCTGGTAAGGAGAACGATACAGATATCACTATTGTGCTGCAGCTACACATAATCAATGGCAGTGTGACAAATTCTCTGTTGTCTATATCTCGTTCACAGATTAAATAAAGGCCATTGTAACTTGCTGCTCCACTGAGTTTAGGTTTAATCACAGTGAAAGCATAGTCCTTGCTTTGGCTCTGAGAGCCTATAAAATCAATAGGGGGGTTAACAGAGAATCCTCTTTAAGCATTGATTTTTCTGTTTAAGTATCTGTAACTATCAATAACTTAGAACAACTCTCTTGTAATGTTTCTTGCAATGGTGCACAAGCAGTATCTGTATATTTATAAGCTGTGTAAACATATGCCAGTATAAATCACAAAGTGGTTACTACAGGGTTTGTAAACTTTACGGCAAATGAAGCTGAGGTTAAATTGTGGTATTGATAATAGTGACCTTGGAGCATGTTCTAAAAACATTCACGCTAGACCTGTTTTCTTTAAAGGAGATGTTACTTTTTGACCTAGTCTAAGTCCAGGAATACTATTGGATTTCTTCCATTTAGGCTCCTCTAGCACAGCTTTTCCTAGGTAAAGGGGTTAGGGCTATTTAGATACAGATTGGTTTCTTGTGACTTTGCTACCAAGTTGCCAGCATCTATCCACACATTGACATGACCTCACTTATATCATAGGAGTCATCACAAGCAAACTCTACAATGAAGCCTTATGGTGTAACTTGGGAGTAGGACATGTGTAGTAACATGTTGTATAGAGGAGAATACAGTATGTGTGATATTTCTTTAATAAAAAAGATGGATTCTTCCTGAACTCTAGAACTACCATACCCATTTAATCAGGAGTACTAATTCTTAAATGCAACGATTTATTACATCAAATCAGGATCTCCTCCATTGAGCTCAAGCTAAAATGAAGTGAGTTATGATTTTTTGCTCTTGGTACTATACTTAAGAATTGGCATTCTTTATTGAATAACACCAACATAGAGAACACAATGTTTTTGTGTATTTGAATTGAAGGCAAAGAGTTATTTTCTACCTAAAATATTAGGTCATAATGATCACCATCAATACCTACTGGCACAGATGTGTAGATCTCTAAATGTTAATCCGGATTAAATGAACATACAGAAATTCAAACTTCAATACAAACCCCTTTGAATCCTTAGAATCCCCAACTGACAACTGCAGGGACCGTTTGATGAGTCATCATTGGTTGTTAAGATGAATGTGGCTACTGGCTTCCTAGCAATCAGGAACTTTGAGTGGGAAGTGATCACATTAAGACCCCTTTCACACTGGGAGTTTTTCAGGCGCTTTTCAGGCACTTTTCAGGCACTTTAGCGTTAAAAAAAGCACCTGTAAACCGCTTGAAAGAAGCCTCATCTGCAATCCCAATGTTAAATCCCTAGTGCTTTAAGAGCCCTTTCACACTGCCAGCACCCAAAAAACGCTTGTAAAGTGCCGCTTAAACTAGCGACGCTTTACCAGCATTTTTCGAGCGCTAGTGGGGCGCTTTTAACCCCCGCTAGTGGCCAAATAAAGGGTTAAAAGAGCCCACAAAGCGACACTGCCAAAAGCGCTTTGCAGGCGCTTTTCAGGTGCTTTGCAGGCGTTTTGCAAGGGCTTCCCATTGATTTCAATGAGAAGGGGTTTATTCACCGATCCAAAAGCGCTGCAAAGAAGCTCCATGCAGGACTTTTTTTGACGCCCTGCAAGCGCAGTGCCTCAGTGTGAAAGCACTCGGGCTTTCACATTGGGATTGCAGTTGAGGCTTCTTTCAGCCGCTTTACAGGCACTTTTTTAAACGCTAAAGCACCTGAAAAACGGCATAGTGTGAAAGGGGTCTCAGTGTGAAAGCACTTGGGCTTTAACATTGGGATTGCAGATGAGGCTTCTTTCAGGTGCTTTACAGGTGCTTTAGCGTTAATGATATTTGGGCTTTTACAAATAAGTAATGCATAAAAAGTTTCTGTAAACCTTTCTCAACCCACTTAAAAAAATAATCCAGCTTTTTACAGGATTTAGCTAGGTGAATTTCCTGTTGGTTTCTTCTTTTTTTTTCATATGAAATTTTTATTGAGAATAAAGTGTCAATACACAATTTTTATACAAACAAAAGGTGATTGAACATCACGAACATGTACCAAATTGGTATGATCTTGCTTTGCATAACATAGCGAAACAAGTAAAATAAACAGAATTTCAAGAATCCCTATAGTCACCAGGGAACTGGGGGTAGCCTGCTGGTTTCTTCTACTTGTTAAGGATTTCACTGGTGACTAACCAGTTGTCATAGGTATTACAAAGTAAAATGATGATTTTACCTCTCCCCTTTTAGAACCCTCCCCTGGGCTTTTAGAAATAGATAAGTAAAACAACTGGCATAGTCATACAAGAAAACAACATTGCCAGCATTTACAGCCAGAATAACACAACACACACCACATGTAAGTTTTATAATTACAGTAAATTCCAACTAATGCACAAGAAGACCTTATAAAAAAAAGTAGGCCCAAAATTCACATCCAGGAATAAACTAACAAAACATTAATCCGAACAAAATTTATGGAAAGAAAGAGAAAAAAAAATATATTGTCCCCATTAGAGTCCCTTACTTGCTGGCCGGAAATGTTGCATATACTCTACATAATTATGCAGGGAGATCATTGTCCAATGGCATCAGGTGCAGATATGAAGCAGAGAAAGTATAATTTGTCCAAGGGGACCAAGTATTGTCAAATTCACCCTGTCAATTGTGAAGAATAGCTGTCAATTGCTCCATCTTGTAGATTTCCTCAGCTCTAATAAACCATATCCAAATCAATGATTTCCATAGGGTCTGAACACTGATCCACTGAAGTAAGATGGTGGATTGTTTTACATACCTCTTCCCAAAACAGGCAGAGTAGTGGGCAGTCCCCAAAAAAATAAGAGATATAAGGACCCTGTACCTTACTGGCAAATCCAGCAAGAACTGGAGGCTCATAGCTCATAGAGGAGGCTCATAGCTCATAGCTTTGTTCCTGAAAACTATTAGAAAATGATTCCCCTTCTAATCTAAGAACAAATAAATGTAGTTTGTAAGTCAGATTCCCACTTACAAATGAATAAAGGAATATTGTCATCTCGGGGCCCAATCGGTAGTTTGTAAACTGGTGTGCGAGGCAACTGATGCCAGGAAACTGATGAATTCTCACATAAAGACTTAAAGGGAGACCTAGAATACCAGGTAAGAAAATGCCTAATTTGAAAAGCGGCTAAAGACCCCACAGGGGTCGGGAGCAATATTTGGATCTGTTCATGATCCAACCAATCCTGATTCAAAATAAAATGCATTAATATCTCCTTGCCCACCTTTTAAAAGTTGCCTAAGCTGCTTATACTCCATACTCACTGGAAAACCTGAGTACCCTATCACTGGTAAAAAGGTAATGGGGTTGATGAGATCCTTGGAAGCGGAAAGGTCCTACGCACTACACCAAGAGTGGGCTCTAGCATCGCATGACATTTTAAAATTCACCACATACTAGGTAGGGGGTATTCATTTTTGTACTGGAGGGGAGGGGGTGGTGTTTCTTACCCCATATATAAGACCTCATGTTAAGTGAAGTATGTTTGTGGAATGTGAATAAAAAGTGTCTGTATGAGCTATAGAAGCTAAGGCTGGCCATAAACAGTTTGAATCTTGGCAAGTTCAACAGATTCACACCATTGGCAAGCTGAATGTACCAAGTTGATTGATCGATCAACTTGGGTACAACCAGCCTGCCAGATTCTCTTGCAATAATCACTGTCTTCTCCCAGTAGGGATGGCTTCCCCCGCCCTCCCGCTGGGAGAAGATAATGGCCCAACAGGAGGGATTCCCACATCAACACTATCTGTGTTGATGGGGGATCAAACTAATTTCTTTCCTGCAAGCCGCAGTTGCAGGAAAGAAATGTGCTCCATGTATGGCCAGCTTAAGGAACAATAGGCATTTTGAATGCTTTACTTCAACAAAACCAAGTCAAAGTTAGGGTTTGCAATTTCTGCTCAAGCCTGCTGCCCCCTGTCCTCTGCCCTTCCGACGCCCTATACACTACACTGCTGCCCCCAGTCATCTGCCCTGTTGGCCCCTGTACCAATGCAAATAAAAACTTTTAAAAAAGATGTTTTTTAAAGGAGCAGTGATTTTAATGATACTTAAATTTAAAAAAAATTAAATGAAACATTTCCTTTATAGTGCCTTCTTCTTAGTCTGTCTGTAAAATGACATCTGTACCATGTATAAAATCTGCTGCAGCAAAACTGACATTTATAAAGAAAAAAAATTACATTTAAATTGATTTTCCCTGCTAGCTTTCTTTATTTGGACAAGCTGCAATTTAGACAATGGTCATGTGGGTGGCAGGGAATGTTTTTTTTTTTTTCGCAGCAGCATCTGGGGCAGAGAAATTACCTTGGTATACTCTACAGCTGGTGGTGTTCTACTGGCAGACATGTTGCAAGGATCTGTGACACACCCTTTGCTAGTCCATCATCCCTGTCAGTGGAGGATGCTGAGAGGTCATGAGATATAGCAGAGGTAGACATGAAAGGTGAGGAGTGAGAAGGAGAAGAATTGTATTCCTAGTGTGTGGCTTTGAGGTGCTCTTGCCAACGAGTGGTGGAAGGTTAAATGCCTTGTCAAGCATGTGGTACCCAAATGGCTGATGTTTTTGCCAAGTTTGATCTACTTGCGGCAGAGATTGAAAATTGCAACAGTGCAATCGTCTGCACATGTGCTAAAAAAGGCCCACACAGCTGAGCTGTGGGCAGTGGGCTGGGAGTTAACAGCTCCATAATCTGATGGAATAGGGTGGCTGCTCTCTACTCTTTCATGATGGCTGCCTCTGGAGAACACCCTGTCTCATTGGGGTTTTTGCCCCCTCACTTTCCTCCTCTGCTCTATCCAGCACCCAAGTCGCATCAGTGACCTCATCATCATCCCCTCCATCCTCCTCATCGCTGGAGCCAACTTGGCAATACTCTGCAGCTGGGGAAACATAACTACCAATTTGTTGTTTATCAGTGTAGGCGTATGTTATTTCCTTTCTCTACCTCATAACCAACATCAGAATAAAGTAATGTATGTGCATCCTTAAGAAGCAAGTGGCTGACTCAGAGTTCAAATAATTTAGCTGACTCCTCCATGCATGGTGCTGGAGAATGGCAGGAGTAGCTGTGGACAAGGAGGCAGAATAAGCCACTCTGGCAGCTGCAATGGACTGTGCACTAGTTTCAGCTTGGGTCATAGAGGATGGTTTAGTAAGCCAGTCCACCACCTCTTCTGCATGCTGTGGCTGGATACCATGGGCAACATCACTAATCAGAGACAAATGTGCTCTGTCTGAGGACAGACCACATCCACATTTGCCTGTGGACACAGATTCTGCTGCCTCTCCTTGTTGGCCTCCTAGACATGATGGGGGTTCTTATTGCCCAAATTTAATAGAAAATGTAAAATTTTTGATTGGATGTACTTTATTGAATGAAAAGTGGTGTTTGGCGCACTTTAAATTGAGGACTGATGCTGACAGGATTGTAAAAATTATCAAAAAAATAAAAAAGGGGGAACACCAGCGTTGCAGTCAAAAAAACATGCAGCAACCAAAAAATAAAAAAATTGTATGTAATGCTGTCTTAAACACTGCACTAACACACTACTCTGACACTACACTATACTGACACACTATACTCGCACACTATACTAACACTACACTAACACTGTACAATCAGATTCACAAATAAGTGAACACATTAATTTGCTAGTAGCAAACTGAGCCCTGCTCTATCTATCTCTACTCCAATACAATACAAAAGCTTCCTATGCTAAGTTACCTTTTATAGTGTGGGTGGGACTGTGAGGACTAAGCTGTGATTGGAGAAAGTCATCATTACTTTGTCCAATTAGGGCTCTGACAGTGCCCTGTGCCCTAATTGGCAGAGCTTTGCACCTGACCAGCGCGGCATGGAACAGGTAAACAGGCAATGTTCGGGCTAAACCTTTGCTCTGCTCAAACCATTCGCCCAACACTAATAGTGAGCGCTAGTAATGCCAAGTCTTGGGAATACTTCAGCAGAATTACATGATTATAGTTATTGTGGATATTTTAACAGTTCGTTGCAAGCCAATGGTTTTGGAGTCCTAACTCCAATGTTTAAGTGGTAATAGTCAGCTTTTACTCAGCTATACAATATTTCTAGAGTACATTTATATACTAAATCATATTCCTCTTTGTAAAACATTTATGTCAGCCCTTTATACAGTCAGGGTGCTTTTTTCATAATTATAAAAAAAGACAACCTCACTTTTGCACTGTGGTTAGCATGCGGTGTTAATACTTACCTTTCTATCACTCTTCACTATACCCTGAAGTAATACTTCACACTGCAGCCTACATTTTATAATCCATTCAGTGTAGAACCTGTGGTGTTACAAAGAACCCTGTGATTGGAAAAGAGACTGATCACATGACTTTGACGGGTCCCATGACTGGGTTCACTTCACTTTTTTTTCATTACATTCTTTATTTTTAAAAGTAGAGTTACAAAGCCGATGGAGCACTAAACACATTTGTTATGCATGGCGGTGTGCATTTGTGCTTTATAATTGTTCAAGCCACCTAAATGCAGAGAGTACAGTCTCTATTTTTACCATGGTGATCTGGCATTAGCAGTGTCAGATCTTCAAATGAGGGAACTGCCCAAAAAAGAGAAATATATGGGTTGGTAAAAGCATAGCAGGGTACTAGGGTACTGGTTAACCTCTTGTTATGGTTACCTGAATCCTTGGTGTGCCAGACTGGTATCTTTGTGAAGGGAACACATTTTTTACCTATCTAAAAGTATATATAAACCAAATTGTGTAAAAAATAAGGACCTTACTCAACAGAATGACCCAAATGTTTCTGATTTAGACCCCCCCTCTGTTCACAAATCTCTAGCTGATATAACGCTACAAAAATAGTTTTTGAGCGGTGCATTTTAATTAAATTCGTTCTTGGGCACAGAAATGTAGTAATCTTTAACAGGAAATCACATTTCAACTGTCCCACCACTGTAAGTTAAAAACTGAAGAAAACATCTCAGTGCCTTTCTAAGTATTTATAGCTCCTAAAAACAGCTGCTTAAACAACAGTTTTCCTGTTTCTTTTTCAACTGTTAAGTGACAGTTAAAATTTCACAATTATAGTGGTTTTAACTATTTTAAACTACTAAACACATGTGTCAAGAGGTAGATATATTTAACTAAGCACCTGGTTTTCTTACTGGAAACTTAATCTTAACAGTCGGGAATCTAAAAAAAAAAGGAAATTGAGTAGATTCTTCTCCTAAATAACAAAGGGGTGCAAGCCTCGTCAATTAGGGTCAATCTGGTCCATATTAAATGCCATGATAGTTCAGCTGGAACTGCATGCTCCAGATACCACCCCCTCACCCACCTTCCCACTCAACTTCTTATCCCACACATGAGGTTTGATCTAGGCAATTTGCTATAGCAAAAACTGCCATGATCCCCTTGTTAATTAGGTGCGAAATCCACACCAGTTTATATTTCACTCTGAAACAAACTGGTGTGGGTTGTGCGAAAATAGAGGATTTACTTTCTTGATGGCAGCAGAATAATGCAACATGTTGGATGATGGAGGGCCTGACAGCACAATAACAGCGTAGATTTACAGTACCTTATTTAACCCCTAGTTGAATGTTAAACTGATTAGAGAACTAAGAGGAGAAAATAGGCAGTATTGAGTGGAGGGGGGCATGCTAAGGTATCACAGCATGACATCCCTACCACATAGGACACACACAAACTGTGTCCTGTTTCAAAAACAGGTATATGATCTAACCAAATAAAACATATAGGGTGAAACTAAATTGAAAACAGATATTGAAGTCATGACAATTGTTAGAAATCTATTGATCAAATGACAGAAATCAATGTGTATTGAACATATAAAAATAGTAATATAAACCCAAAATACAAACATAGTCAGAATATCAGAGGCTTTACACATCAGTATATCAGATAAACACTTATTCCAATTTAAGTACATCAAAGCATATATGTTAAATAGAAAAATTAACAAAGGTACAATGATATGACAGAAACGGCTCCCAGATGAAAAAACTGTAGCTTCAAACTTTGTTTAAACCATGTGGTTGTGTTGCCTTTAATGTGTATCTCTACTGTTTTTCACACTTTACAAAATTGATGCTTTGTTTTGCCCATAGAAAAGTTCACAGTGACACTGCATTAAATAGACAACTCCAATGGTTTTATAGGATTACCGTATATACTCGAATATAAGCCGAGATTTTCAGACCCTTTTTTAGGTCTGAAAGTCTACCCCTCGGCTTATATTCGAGTCACCGCCGTCTGCCTACATGAACAGCTTGTCATGCAGACAGACGGCGGTGTTTAAAAGCCGCGCCGCCTCCTCCCGCCCGTCCGTGATAGGCGGACACTAATTTTCCCTGCAGTACAGTGTTCCGCCTATCACGGATGGCCTGTCATTCTCATCTCATGGACGAGGATGAGAGACGGTCCGTGATAGGCGGAACACTGCGCACTGATTGCTGGGAAAAAAGTGTTCCTCCTATCACGGACGAGAAGGAGGAAGAGGCGCGGCTTTTAAATTGTAATGGCGCCGCACGCCGTACACGCTGTGGAGGGGGACAGAGCGGGGACACAGCGGGGACACAGCGGGGACACAGCGGGACCACATCGGCTGCACGGACCCCGGACACAGGACCCCGGACCCACGGATCGGCACAGGTAGGCTGCAATGGGGACACGGGCTGCAATGGGGACACGGGGGTCTGTAAAGGGGACATGCAGGTGGGCATTGCTGACCCTTTTTCCACTTACAGTAGCTGCTGCATTTTTGCCCCTCGGCCTATACACGGGTCAATACTGTTTCCCCATTTTTTTGTGGTGATTTAGGGGCCTCGGCTTATACTCGGGACGGCCTATACTCGAGTATATACGGTACTTAAATTTGGGATCTAAAGATTGAACCACTAGATAATGCAAAACTAGGTTCCCTTTTTGCTTACATGGGTCATCTCCATCGATCTCTTGGAAATAACTAGACTATCACAAATAGAAATAGAATTCAAGAGTCCAATATATTTCCTACCACATTGTAGGCAGGTGCAGGTTGACCTCCCTACAAAGGTGGCGCTGTTGCATCCACCTTGCATTCCACTTAGGCCTCCATATGAGTCATCGGGTGAACTGCTGTCCAACTGGGTGAACTGCTGTCCAGTTGATCACTGTCACTTGGGTGATCCCCGTGTCCATATTTCGTGAGGCAGGGTTTACAAAAACCCTTGGCTCACTGTAGTTGGCATGCATTCTGCGTCTGTTGAGGTTATGGACAGGAACCCACTGGTCAGTGAGAGTAAACCTAGTGCAGGGGCAGGTTTCAGAGGAGGAGAGACATTATAGAGATAAATGCAGACTACTTTTGAGACTTCTCCATTTTCAAGCTTACTGCATCTGCCTGCCTTGCGCCTCTGTGTCAGGTGCTGCCGGCCATGGTCTTTCACTCTCCTGCTAGAACTCCACCTCCTGTGTGTTGCCGCTCAGTTATTACTGTTTAAGTGACTCAATTACTGTGTCTGGAACTGTTAAGAATATATTTTCATTACTATCATTACTGCGGGCCTGACTTCCGCTTCCGCCGACGCGACCGGATGTGACAGTCGGACGCGGCGTTCGGATGTGAGCAGCGGGAGGTTGAGATCAGCCTGAGTCTTCGAAAAGTATCCTGATTAATCTCTGCTACTGAGACCCTAGAACCCGCGAAAACGAACGCTTGGTGGTGCCTGAATCCCCTATAGAATTTTGATCAGCCGGTTGCTACCGAGACTCTAAATCTGTGAAAACGATCGCTTGGTGCGATGAGCAATAGCAAGCAGTCGGCGGCCGATCGTCTCAAAGAATTTGCTCGAACGGATAAGCAAGACGGTGGATGCAGTCCCCCACAGACACGGAGCGGCGGACCATCAGTGCTAGAAATCCAGAAGCTCAACACAACCCAGCCGCAGCCCGGGAAAGCAGCAGAAAAACAGGAGAAACATCCTAAACTGACCCTGGAACAGATGAACTCCCAGATAATGGAGGCCATCCAATCGAGCAATGCAGCTTTAACAGGTAAAATGGATGAAATTATAAATGACATAGGACTGATCAGGCATGATATGCAGAGTATAAGAGAGAGAATGATGGAAATGGAAAATAGGACTGCTTTATTGGAAGACACTATTACCCCTATGCCTAAAAAGATAGCTTCGATAGAAAAACAGATTACCCTGTGGCATCAAAAATCTGATGATTTTGAGAACCGTATGCGTCGCAATAACTTAAGAATAGTCAGTTTACCAGAAAAGGCAGAAGGGTTTAATCCTGGTGACTTTATAGAAAAATGGCTGAAAAATGTGTTCCCAGATATGGAGGTATCAGCAGCATATGCAGTGGAGAGAGCGCATAGGATCCCGGCAGCAACACCTAAACCAGGGTTTCCCCCTAGACCCCTGTTAGCACGACTACTAAATTGCAGAGACAGAGACACAATTCTGCGGAAAGCAAGACAAAAAGGAGAGATTCGCTATGAAAATAGCAAAATATCAATATTTCCAGACTTCTCTCTGGAGCTGCAAAAACAACGGGCAACATTTTATGAAATAAAACGAAAAATGAGAGAGGCAGGAATTGAATATTCTATGGCATACCCAGCACGATTGAGAGTGGAGGAAGGGGGAAAGACTTTGTTTTTCAGTACACCTGAACAAGCTAAAGATTGGCTGGGAATAACTAAGCCTATGCCTCGATAGGAGAAACAGAGAAGCCCTGAAAGGATAAGAGACACCAAGAAGATCGGGACTTTGGGGGAGGGGGGCGGAGGAGGGGGGATGAGAGGGACACTCTCCCTACTTTATATTTATTTTTATTTCCCCTTTTTTTTTTTCTTCGTTCCTTGGGTTAAAGGAAGAAGTTTTAATAATTTATGGATGTGGTTTTCTTTCTTTCTTGGTGTGTTTTGGTTTCTTTTTTTCTTATGCTTCTTTTCTCTCATTTTTTTTTTTTTTTTCTTGCGCTTTGCCCTTTTCGTCGTTTTTTTTCTCCCCCTTTCCCCTTTTTTTTTTTTTTTTTTTGAGGGGAGAAATGGGGAAAGGTAAAATGTAAATGTTTATTTGTGTGTTTATTTGATAGGGAAGCGGGAGGGATGGGGAGGAGGGGGGGTAAATGGAGGGTGATGGGGTGTGTATTAATAGGAAAATGGAGCTAAAATCACAGCGAAACACATTGAAATAAGCACTAGTTATAAAGGGATGAGAGGGAAGAGTGAGAGGAAATCTCTCTCCTTCCCCTTTTCCCCCTTTTCTTTTTTTTTTTCCCCCAAAAACACAATCAGGGAAGGCGAGGGCAAGATGAAGAGACACATTATAAACACTATAAACACAAATAGAGGGGGGAAGGGGGGAGGGATGGGGAGTGAATAGATAAAATAGAGTTGTGCACAGGGAAGGAGGAAGGGAGGGGTGGAGGGAGGGAGGAGGGGAAAGGGAGAGAACAGGAAAAAAAAAAAAAAAAAACCTTTTTTTTTTTTTTTTTTTTTTTTATTGTGTGGTGTTTCCCCTTTTTTTTTTTTTTTTTTTTTTAAAAGGGAGGGAGAGGGTGAAGGGAGGGGATGCCTTCTCCTCTCCCCTCCTTGGCGGCCTCCCCCTCGCCCCTTATACTCCCGGTTAAGCGGGAAAAGGGTAGGAGCAGACAGGCTGAAATCGAAATAAATTACCTATATAAGAGCAAAAATGCAATATGTTGGTAATGCCCTAAAAAAAATGTTATGGATGAATGGAATGGAATGGATGAATGAGAGGAGAGAGGTAAAAAAGTGAATGGTCAAGGAAAGGAAAAAGGGACATAGGATTTATTTTTCCTCTTCTTCTATTTTTCGGGGGAATAATGGCTAAAATAAAACACATCAAATATGAGTAATCAGCACACATTTCTGTCATGGAATGTGAGAGGTATGGGAACGCAATTAAAACGAACACAGGTTTTCTCAGAAATTAACAAGGTGCAGGCAAAGATCATTTGTATCCAAGAAACACATATGACTAAAGAGAGATTGAAGTATCTAGAAAAACCTTGGATACAATGGTCAAGCCACTCATGTCATACTACATATTCAAGAGGGGTTTCTCTTTTGGTCCATCGAGGGTTAACATGGGAGTGCATTAGAGAAAAAAGAGATCCCGATGGAAGATATGTTTTTGTCTTTGCGTTGGTGCATGCAATGCCTGTTGTAATCATGGGGATTTATAACCCTCCCCCAGCTACAATGCGAGTACTGAAAGAGGCAGTGATGTTTATGTCAGAATATCCAGAGGCACATGTCGTATGCATGGGAGATTTCAATATGTGTTTAGACCTAAAACTAGACAGGTTTGGAAGAAGTAAGCATAAAGGAGGGGAAGGACCGAAGGTGTTGGAGAAATTTATGAATGAAGTAGGATGGGCTGACTTGTGGAGGATCAGAAACCCTGGGACCCGGGCTTATTCATGGCATGCACCTGGGAGAGGGCGCATGTCTAGAATAGATATGGTAATGGGGAACGAAAAGATCCTGCCAATGGTTCGGTCTGTGGCGTATATGACAAGAGGGGTGTCTGACCATTCTGGATTAACCTTTGAGCTAAAAATAGGCCCAAAAAGAATAAGACCGGGTTATAGGATACAGGCTCAATGGTTAACCCAGATAGGATTAAATGATAGAATTCCAGAGCAAATGGGAATGTTCCTGGAAGCACATGGCAACAGGAAAATAGATGGAGTACTCTGGGACACATTTAAGGCATACTTGAGGGGGATAACAAGATCAACAATATCATACATTAAACGTACTAACAGACAGGAAGAAGAGGAAATGGAACAATTATGTGCACAGGCAGAAAATAGGTTTATAGGGGACCCCTCAAATATAAACCAAATAAGATGGGCAGCCTCGTCACGGCAATACAAGAACCAACTAATAATTAACGCAAAGCGTAAGAAACTCCAATATGCACAAAAAAACTTTGAACAAGGACAACAATCTAATAAGATACTGAACTTTATGATAAAACGACAAACACCACTAGCAATATCAGAAGTGAAAAATGAAAAAAGAGAGATGGTAAACACATTAGATGAGATACTTGAGACATTCCAAAAATACTATATTAATATGTATACATCAACACTGACCTGTACACGAGAAGATATAGAGGAATATCTGAAGGATTTGAACTTCCTTAAATTAACAGAGGAACAAAAGGAGGAGTTAGAGAGGGACATAGAGGAAGAGGAAGTACGGGAAGCTATCTTCTCTCTGGGAAAGGGTAAGTCCCCAGGACCAGATGGCATACCTTTGGAAATGTACCAGCGATATGCAGAAATTATGGTACCAGTTATGACCAAAATGTATGGAAAGGGCGTTCCAAAGGGGAGAAATGCCTGTTTTCATGTATGATGCTACAGTCATATTGATACCAAAACCAGACAAAGACAGAACGGAGTGTGGGTCGTACAGGCCAATATCATTATTAAATATAGATTACAAAGTATTGGCAAAAGTGCTCGCCAAAAGGCTCAATCAGGTAATCTTGTCTATAATAGCGGAGGATCAAACTGGCTTTATGCCAGGGAAATCCACATCAATTAACATTAGAAGGACGCAATATATGACACAAATGAGAGAGTTTATCCCAGAAACAAGTGCCTTGGCATCGTTGGATACAGCCAAGGCATTTGACTCTATAGAATGGGAATTTCTGCAGACAGTCCTGGAAAGGAATGGATTTGGGGAAAAATTTAGAAAATGGGTGAGAATAATTTATAAACAACCATGCTCCAATTTGCTAATAAACGGTATATTATCCCCTACAATAAAACTATATAGAGGAACAAGACAGGGCTGTCCAATGTCACCGCAATTGTTTGCTCTGGCAATTGAGGCATTGGCAAATAGATTCAGACAATCAGATAAATATAATGGGATTAAAGTAGGGGAAAAAACTGAACACATAGGCTTATATGCGGACGATATTATATTATATATGGGAGATGCGCAAGCATCTCTGACGGAAGCAATGAGAATAATAGAAACATACGGGAGGTTCTCAGGGTTAAAAATAAATTGGCAAAAATCCGCACTGATGCCCTTGGGAACAGGTAATGAAAGGAGAGCTCAGACCCCATTAAAAATAGTTGAAGTATTTAAATATTTAGGAGTAAATATTACGCTGAAACATGAAGACGAGATGGAAGCTAATATACTCCCACTAGTAGAACATGTGAAGAGAAAATTGGAAATATGGATAAAGCTACCAATATCAATGGCAGGCAGAATACACCTGATAAAATCTATCATATTACCCAAGTGTTTATATGTATTTGCACACTCCCCAGTAAAAATACCAAAACAGATATTTTAAAAATTAAACTCGCAGATGACCCGGTTCATTTGGGCATATGGAAGATGTAAATTAAAATTTAATAAACTACAAAGACCAAAGACAGAAGCTGGACTGGCCTTCCCGGATTTATATTTATACTATTTGGCAGGGCAATTGAAACATCTAAGATCATGGGTAGGACAGGAAAAAATAACAAGGATAGAGGAATATCTCCTTAGTAAAATGCAAATAGATGATTTAATGACGGGATTAGAATTAAAAGATTTGAGGAGAGTGGGAGTAAAAATTCCCCTTTTGAAAGTGGCAAGGACAGTATGGAGAGAGGCTAAGAAACTGACGGGATTTGTTGGAATCCCAACAGAAACTGCGCTCTGGAACAACCCAAAATTTGAACAACTAGAAGCTTTTGAGGATAGTAAATTTTGGAAGCAGAATAAGATAACAGCTTTTGGTCAGCTATATGACAAAAATGTGATACTAACCTATGAAAACCTATGTAAACAATATAATTTATTGAGTAAACAGTTCTATAGATACCTTCAGCTGAGGCAGGTGCTACAGACACAGTTTAAGAGAGAGGAATTAAAAATATCCAAATATCCCCTTATAGGAATCCTGAGATCACAGGGACCTAAGGGATTGATAGCAAAGATTTACACACACCTGTTACAGAAGAAAATAGAAAGTGAACCATTGAAAATAAGGGATAAGTGGCAGGAGGCTATCCCAGACATGAGCGATCATGAATGGGATGAAGCCTGCAATTCCCACTGGAAGGCATCCCCTGCAATGAATAATAGGATAATACAGATGAATATAATACATCAGACGTACTTGGCTCCAAATAGACTGCACAAAATGGGGAGGATGACTGAACCAAGATGTACTAGATGTGGGCAGGGGGGAGCAGACTTTCTTCACGTAATGTGGCACTGTGGTAAAATAAGAAAATATTGGCAACAAGTAGCTAGGAAAATAGGAAAAGTCCTGAATAAACCTTTTATAGCAACGATGGAATTATGTTTGTTGGGGATATTGAGGGAAGAGAGAGATAATATAGATAATAATACCTTCTTAAGGGAGGTACTGTTTCTGGCAAGAAAACAAATAATAGAAACATGGATTCAGCCATATCCCCCGATAGTGACCCAGTGGGTGAGAGCAGTAAACCAGGTCCTACCCTATGAAAAAATAATGTACGAACAAAGGGGAAACGGGCGAAGGTATGAAAAAATATGGGCAAACTGGAATAGAACATGGCTAACAGTGGACAGAGGAATATCTGAAAATATAGTATTAAGTGACCATAGAGGGTGAGAGAGGAAGGAATGAAAGGAAGGAGTAAATGTAATTATAATTTGTATTATATAAATAAATGTAAAAGTATATAAAAATGTATAATGGAAATTATTATGTAATGAAAAATTTGGAATAAAGAGTTTTGAAAAAAAAGAATATATTTTGCATTTTCATTCACTGTGTGTGCCGAGTCTTACCTTTAGGTGCCTAACGTCTGGGTCCTCCCCAGCGTTTCGCCCCTCCTCCAGGGCGTCATCAAGGACCTGGAGGAGGGGCGAAACGCGTTGACGCAATTTCCGGTCAGTAAGCCAGTGACGCTGCTTCCTGTTCTGTTTTGGAGCGCACGCCAAGCGCGCACCCGGAACTCGCTGATCCCTGTCTGCTCAATAGTGAGTTACTATTGTACAGTGTTCCTATCTGGAGTCCCTGCTGATCCACCCCGAGTTTCAATAGGATCTTTTACATCATCCACTTCACCGTCCTGAAAATACATTTTAAGACCCTAGGACTGCAAAGCCGTGGGTCATTTCGTTTTGGTGAGTGGGGTTTCAAAAGGGGACCATCGTCCAAATGACCACCTGCAATATATGACTTCAATCATCTTAATAGTCTAATTAGTTCTGTCCATCACCCATGATTTAATTTTTGATTAATACAATAAGTCACCTTTGACACTATTCTATTTTTGTAGCCATTGTTGCACAATTTGATTGTTATATCAATATATATGTTTCTATTTGTTTCACATACACTCACAGTGGTGAGTCACATTTGCTAATTTAGTCTCTAATTTTGTTTTTTGTGTATGGTTTACCTATACTCACAGTGGTGAGTCACATTTGCTAGCGCAGCCTTCAATTGCCTATATTCCAGTCTTCAAGGTTCATTTAACCTTTCCAGGCAGCAGCAGCAGTAGTTTGTATCACATGATTATTTTATCGCATAGTGATTGCAATGCGATTTTCACAATTTATGTTTGTTTAATATCATTCCATTTGGCGCAGGCTATTAAGTTTTGTTTTGAATATTTGTTCCCCCCTACGATGCCTTCTGGGGGTATTTGACCAGGAGGAGATGAATGCTCATATGAAGCTGTTTCTTAGAATCCTGTACTTTGCAGTGAGGAAACTTGTTGCCAGGAGGTGGATTAATAAGGAACAGCTGACACTAGGAATGTGGCTAAGGGTGGTTAATGCGGATGTTCAAATGTATAAAATTACATATGAAGCTAGGGGGGCTCCCAAAAAATTTAGGAAGGTGTGGTCTAGGTGGGTCGATTCAGAAAATACCCTGGAAGGGGAAGGATAGATGACACCAATTATATGCCCTTTACGGGAAACTGGAATATAAAGGCTTCAATGTAATGTAGAGGTATAAAATAATAGGTGGCTATTCACACATCAGACATGGATATTGCAGGGCAACGATCTTTCCAGTACATTCTGGTAATTTTTCTTCCAATCAGGGGAGTACTGTGGTCTATTTGATATGTGGGCATTGAATGCAGAGAGACAAAAGGGGGTGGGGGGGGGGGTTTAAGGGACAGGGGCGGGTGAGGTTTTTCTCTGGTTTAAAAAAAATGTACTATATATGTATGGAAGAGAGAATTGTAATCCTTTGACACAATGTATATGCTACATTGGCGGTTATGCCTTATTGTAATGTCTCTCGAATGTTTTTGGATGTTATATTGTCATTTGTACAATAAAATTATTTTCAAAAATAAAATTCTACAGTACATCTGCAATTTAGATACAGCTCAAATACAAGGCCTATGGTCAATTTAAAAAATATTAGCTATGGTTTGAGGAAAAATCCTTGCTGGTTGCTTATGAAGCTCTGAGGTGGTACTGCTGGCATATTTATCAAGTAAAAAAGTATTTAATACAATAATCTATCCATCAACTATTTGTTCTGGTGGTCATTGTCAAAGAGACAAAGTGATGGTGATTTTACACTTCACAGGAACAAGAGGCAAGATTACATTTTTCAATAGGAACAACTTGTCCAGTGACACCCGTCAAAGAGGGAAACTGCCCTTACACAGATATTTTCTCTCACTTTCTTTGCATCTTTGGGACATGAAGGGAAAATAAATCTTTCCAGCTCAACCAAGGGAAAAAAAAAAGCTGTCAGGGGTTTTAACTAATTCTTACTCCATCCAAAATAATGTTAGCCGCTATGAGATGAAGAATGAATGCTTTAGGCAGCGTATAGGAATAGGAGAGATCAGCAGATGACCTTGCTACTTTAATGATGATCATTCATAGCCCAATGAGCAGGTAGATGGAATCAAAAATCTGTATGGCTACAGCCCAAATCAAACGTGACAAAGGTGCGTGAATCACAAATGTAGCTGAACAGAATTACACAGTTTACATGCATATGTGGCCTTTTTTATCTGGTAACTATACAGTATAAGTATAAAAGTACAGTACAGTAGAAAAGTATTTGATCCCCTGCTGATTTTGTACGTTTGCCCACTGACAAAAAAACAATCAGTCTATAATTTTAATGGTAGGTTTATTTTAGCAGTGAGAGACAGAATAACAACAAGAAAATCCAGAAAAACACATTTCAAAAAAGTTATAAATTGATTTGCATTTTAATGGCAAAACATGACAGTACTTGGTGGCAGAAAACATGTTGGCAATTATAGAGGTCAGACATTTCTTGAAGTTGGCCACCAGGTTTGCACACATCTCAGGAGGGATTTTATCCCACTCCTCTTATCAGATCCTCTCCAAGTCATTAAGGTTTCAAGGCTGACGTTTGGTAACTCAAACCTTTAGCTCCCTCCACATATTTTCTATGGAAGACTGGCTAGGCCACTCCAGGACCTTAATGTGCTTCTTCTTGAGCCACTCCTTTGTTGCCTTGGCCGTGTGTTTTGGGTCATTGTCATGCTGGAATAACCATCCACAACCCATTTTTAATGCCCTGGCTGAGGGAAGGAGGTTCTCATCCAAGATTTGACGGTACATGGCCCTGTCCATCGTCCCTTTGGTGAGGTGAAGTTGTCTTATCCCCTTAGCAGAAAAACTCCCCCAAAGAATAATGTTTCCTCCTCCATGTTTGATGGTAGGGATGGTGTCCTTGGGGTCATAGGCAGCATTCCTCCTCCTCCAAACATGGCGAGTTGAGTTGATTTTGGTCTCATCTGACAACACTTTCACCCAGTTCTCCTCTGAATCATTCAGCTGTTCATTAGCAAACTAAGACGGGCCTGTACATGTGCTTTCTTGAGCAGGGGGCCCTTTCGGTCGCTGCAGGATTTGAGTCCTTCTTTGAGTAGTGTGTTACCAATTGTTTTCTTGGTGACTAGGGTCCCAGCTGCCTTGAGATCATTGACAAGATTCTCCCATGTAGTTTTGGTCTGATTCCTCACTGTTCTCATGACTATTGAAACTCCATGAGATCTTGCATGGAGCCCCAGACAGAGGGAGAGTAACAGTTATTTTGTGTTTCTTCCATTTGCAAATAATTGCACCAACTGTTGTCACCCTCTTGCCAAGCTGCTTGGCGATGGTCTTGTAGCCAATACCAGCCTTGTGTAGGTCTACAATCTTGTCCCTGACATCCTTGGACAGCTCTTTGGTCTTGACCATGGTGGAGATATTGGAATCTGATTGATTGCTTCTGTGGACAAGTGTCTTTTATACAGATAACAAGCTGAGATTAGGAACACTCCCTTTAAGAGAGTGCTCCTAATCTCAGTTTCTTACCTATATAGAAGACACCTAGGAGCAAGAAATCTTGCTAATTGATAGTGGATCAAAAACTTATTTCACTCATTAAAATGCAAATCAATTTATAACTTATTTGAAATGCGTTTTTCTGGATTTTATTATTCTGTCTCTCAAATAAATCTACCATTAAGATTATAGACTGATCATTTCTTTATCAGTGGGCAAACCTACAAATTCAGCAGTATTTAGCTGTTTGGCTTGAGCTCTGCTTTAAGTGACTCTGTAACCAGAATAAAAGGTGAGTCCACTAAGGAATTATATTTCAGTTATAGACTAAATCTAGTAGGCTGAGTCACCTACTGGCTTTTTATGGACTGGTGTACGCAGGTGCTTTGGATGCATGTATTTACCATGTATTTGCCATATATTCATATTGATTCCTATGAAGAAAATGATACTCACTGACTTCAAATTTACCTTGGCTCTTTCCCTGTTCAACTCAGCAGTTAGGGTTTTCCTCAGCACCTTGTAGTGTTACATGTGTTCTGCGTTCTCCATAAGGTAAATTTGGGGTTAGAATGGGGAATGAAACTCCCTTGTAATCTGCAGAAAAGAAGATTGCTGTGATAAGGAAACAACAATCATCCCCCATGGTTTCTGGGTCAACATATTGACCCAACATATTAGACATGTGCTGTTCGTTGCGTTCCAAATTAATATTCGGACAAATTTGTCATTATTCGGAGATTTGGATATATCCGAATACCCAAATTACAGTATAAACAAAGTTTACCGAATGCACCAAATAACGAAACTAAATTTGGCCGAATTTCTGAAATTTAAATTGAAATTCGAATCGAATTTTACATCAAATTCCATTCAAATTTGAACTGTAAAAATATTTCTGAGATTAAAGACTGTGTGTGTTGTTAGTGTACCATTTCAAAATAAAGCTGTTTTCGTTAAGCCAAAGGTGATTTAAAGAGTCATTGTAATCATTTGATGAAGATTTTTCTTTTGTTTGTTCACTTTGCAGCATTCAGATTGAAAAAAATATAACATTTTTGTTCCAACCAATTCAAAATGTATCGGTTTCGAATAGAAAAAAATTGGTAAATTCTAAAAATTCCGAATACAAATTCAAAATACAAATTCTGAATACGAACCCTGAATACAAATTGAACAAATCAACCAAATTTAACAAAACAAAATAACTAGATTAATGAATCTAAACGAAACAAAACAAAACAAATTTTTTCACCATGCACATGTCTACAACATATTGGCACTGGATGGTAGGATGATAGGAGGAAGTAGGCAAGAGCCAACAACTACAGGAGCTAGTTGCCGTTTCCTCTACAACACATCCAAAATGGCATGCAGGTGTCAAGAGCTGGCAACTATTATTAGTACAACCCCTGACAAAAAGTATGGCATCACCACTTTTGGAAAATGTTCATTCCATTGTTTAATTGTGTAAAAAAAATAATTATAGACATGCCTCAAAACTATTTTCATTAAGGCTTGGTTCACACTAATGCAAATTGGATGTGGATCCCGCATCCTATTCGCATGACAGGAGACTGTGACCGGCTCTCAATGGAGCTGGTTCACACAGCTCCAGGGCGAACGCGGAGCGCACTAGAAAAAGGTCCTGTCACGTACCTGGTGGGTGGAGCCTGGTTATGCCCAGGAAGGCCTCTCTTGCACCTCTGACTCGGGGCCCCTGGTGGTGTATACAAGTAGCGCAGGAGTGCAGTGTTGCACGAGTGCTGGTTAAACGTGCTTGCTGTTTGGCTGCTGATCCAGTAGTTCGCCAGATGGCAGCGGGTCTCCGTGGGCAGGAACAGGCTGGCACTTAGACGAAGAGCAGGTCCCAAAGGTAGCTGGACAGGTGCTAGCAACTTGTTGGCTCTGGAGGGCTGAACTTATGCAAAGTCAGACAAGCCGGGTCATAAACAAAACGATCAGATCAAGTACAGATACGGAGGCAGGAGTATGGTCAAAGGCCAAGCCGGTGGTCGATGCAGGTGGAAAACAGGAATAGTCAGAAACAAGCCGGGTCAATTCTTCAAGAGCAGGTACAGGTAACAGGAAATGGGATACTCACAGAACGCTATAGATGAGATAGCGCTGATCCTGGGTGCTGATCCAGCTTAAATAGCCTATTTTCCGCCCTTATCTGTCTCAGATTTTCAATCCAATTGAACATATATGGTGGAAATTAAAGAAAATGGTCCATGACAAGGCTCCAACCTGCAAAGCTGATCTGGGAACTGCAATTAGAGAAAGTTGGAGCTTGATGAAGAATACAGTTTGTCAAAGGTTAAATCCATGCCTCAGAGAATTCAAGCAGTTATAAAAGCCAGAGGTGGTGCAACAAAGTACTAGTGGTGTATTGTAGTGTTTTTTTTCATGATTTCATGATTCCAGAATATTTTTCTCAGAATTAGGTGATTCCATTTTCACTTGATTTACACTTGATCTACAAAAATAGTTGCAATTGACTACAGTTTTCTTTCTTTTTTTATTCTTTTAAGTGTTTATTAAAGTCAGAAGGTTGGAATGTTAAATGAAAATAGTTTTGAGACATTCAATTATTTTATTTTCACGCAATTAAACATTTGAATGAACATTTTCCAAGAGTGGCGATTCCATTTTTGCCAGGGTTGTAAATAAGTATGCATGTAATACATTTGATGATGACACATTCAATTTAATGTTTTTTTTTTTCTTTTAAGAAAATCATACATTTATAGATATGCTGGGCTTATTCTTTTGCAGAACCTTTCACGACTTAGCTAAACAAATGGATCTGTCCTATGGTACAGTTAAGGATTCTGCAGTCTATGAGTACTTTAAAGCAAAAGGAACAAACACTCTGGAACAAGACAGCACATTTGCAGAACTGTGGAGGACTATTGGCAAAAACAATGGAGCTGACAACTGTGTTTCCAGCCCTTCTGAAGGAATTAGAAAGGTATGACAATTTGTATTGCCTGTTAGCATAAAAATGAATATGGTATCTAACTAGACAACATATGTTCATAATGCCTTTGTTATTTTATGTATAGTAAAATGAAAAAAAAAAGTATGCCTTCACTTGTATTCACTCGTATTTTAGGTGTGCACATTTTAATCAAATGTTATACTACCACATAAATAAAAAAACTGTAAAAAAACATTAACTACTTCCCACCCGGACGCTGTATATATAAGTCTGGGTGGGAGCCATCTACTTCTGATCGGACGTTCCTGAACGTCCTTCAGAAGTAGCGGGATCACGCGTGCGCGTGCCCGCGCAGCGGCAGGATCCTGATGCGCTCGTGTCACCCGGATACGGCACATCTCGGATCAGCAGGAGGGCTCTGTGAATGGCCCTCCTGATCACATGATGGCCGTGTCCAATCACAGCCGTCATGTGATGTAAGCAAACAGCCGGTTGCTAGGCAATCGGCTCTCCTCTCCTCACACGGAAGTCGTCGCTGAGGAGAGCGGATCGCTGCAACCAGCTGGTGATCAGTGAGTATTAGCTGTTTTTTTTTTTACAGCTTTTTACTCACTGATCACCAGTCTAGTGTCCCCCACAGTATAAACACACATGTCCCCACACATGTCCCCAAAACATACATGTCCCCAAAACATACATGTCCCCAAAACACACATGTCCCCAAATAATAAAAACACATGTCCCCAAATAATAAAAACACATGTCCCCCACATATGTCCCAGTAAAATAACATGTGCCAATGATTATCTGCACACATATGTCCGTGATCACCTGCACACATCTGTACATGATCATTTGCGTACATATGTCCGTGATCACGCAAACCAATTATTATACACTTAACGGATTTTTTTTCACTAAAAACATGTAGCAGAATACATTTTGGCTTAAATTTATGACAAAATTTGAATTTATTGGATTTCTTTTAAAAAAGAAAGGAGAAAAATTTTTTTTTTTCAAAATTTCCGCTATTTTTTCGCTTATATCGCAAAAAATTAAAAACGGAGTCGTGAATAAATACCACCAAACTAAAGCTCTATTTGTGCAAACAAAATGATACAAATTTCATTTGGGTACAGCATTGCATGACCGCGCAATTGTCATTGAAAGTGCGAGAGCGCTGAAAGCTGAAAATTGGTCTGGGAAGGAAGGGGGCGAAAGTGCACTTTATTGTAGTGGTTAATGCAAATTTTGTTATTGAGTACTGTATTGATTATTGATGGAGCTGTTTTTTTTTGTTTCACTTACTTATAAAGTAAGAGTTGCAGGTATTGACTGCAACATTTTTTTTTTTTTTTTTATTCAAGTGGGTTCCTGTACCATGTGCTGTGGTTTGCACTTAGATATGTGGATTGGAATTTTTTCCAGGATACCAAGAGAGTCTGGTTTGTGGTGGAGCTCTAACCAAATATAGGTTCTGATTACATTTGAAGGTCTGGAAGACCCTGTGGGTCTACTGCAAGGATGATATGCATCTTTAACACCCTTAATTGTATTTAGACCTTTAAGGCATGGCCATTGATGGATGGATCTTGTATGTATAACTCTAGATTATTTATCTAATGAGAGTGGTTATAGTGGTACATGGCTAATTTTGTTTTGTTTGTTTTTTATATATTTTTTTATACTTTGGTGGGTTCACATTATTGTTTTCTAAGGGTTGATTGGTCAATAAAGTTATATATTTGTTATTAGTTATTTTGGATTGTTCCCTTTCCTATGTAGATGTATTTGAAGAAGTAGCCAAAGTTTTTTTTTTGTTCCCTAGTTTTTGCCACTTGTAATTTTTCTAGTCACATTGCATTTCTCTATTTTTTTTTCTATTCAGGGTTTGCCTCTCTCTAAGCATTGTAGGTACTGGATAACTTAATAATTCAGTCAGTTCAATTGTTTTCATAGCAATGACTGCTTGCCAGATAACAACTTTCTTGAAGTCCTTTTTTGCATGCACAAAAGCGTTCCCCTCAATCTCAGTGAGGCAATGCCTGAACCTGCTGTTCAGTCTCTCATTCCTTGGGAATTGCATTAAAGAATGGATGTAAATGTATGCTTCCAGGGGCAGTAAGGGATAATGCTAAGATATGAGCTGACAACTGCAGCTTTTAGTTAATATCCTGACCCACTTGTCTGCTTTAAAGTGACCCTTATTATTTATTCTGTGACCCCATCTAACAGTACTTGGTTTGCATTTAAACTGCTGTAAGCTCTTTTTCACACCTTCTCTTAGATCTCTATTATTAGATAGAATTCACAACTCTCCAGCAATCCATAGATCGTTCAACTATTTTGCAATCCCTAGATAGCCACTGATCAATAGCAATAGAGTGAATTCACAGCTCACTATCAATCCCAGATAGATCACTTAGCTCTCTGGCAAACCTTATATTGCTTAGCTCTCTAGTAATCTGTAGGTTATCGCAGCCCTCTAGCAATTCCTAGATAGAATTAAAGTGGGTCTAAAGGCCTAAGGTTTTTTACCTTAAAGGAGAAGTACAGCCAAAGCTCGTTAGGCTGTAATTCCCCTGTGGATCACAGGAGTGCAGTTTGTTCTGTTTTCAGCAGACAGCCACCTTAAGCCCGCTGTTGGCTGACATCACAGAGCCGTCCTGGCTGGGTCAGAATCACGACAATATGGTCGGGATCCCCCCACAATCCTGGAACCCGCCACCTGGCTCAGCCTCTTATCCGGACATGTTTTGTAGACAATGCAAGAAGGGGAGGATCTGTGCATACAGGATCAAACAACCCTTTTACACAATGCATAATATTAACCGCTTAGGTTCCACAGTGAGTATAACAAGCATGCTTTACCGCATATACAGACTGATTTTACTGTTGTGGGTTTACTAACACTTTAAGTGCTGTATTAGGGGTATATTGTTCTGGTATACTTAAATCTGTATATTCATTAGGAATTGTGAATACATTCAGGAATTATTCATATTAAAATGAGTAGGCTAAAAATTATTTATATTTAAAGTGTAAATATATGATTTTTAATTTTGACCATAGATACATTTAACCTTGGGCTCTATATGATAGAATTATTTTCAGTAATAATCATGCAATTAAATTATTATTAATAATAATAATAATTATGTCCATAAAATAAACACTGAACATGAATGTGAACATTGTAGGTAATCTTTCAGTGGTAAATGCAGAAGGGACCCCTTTACATTTGTGGCTAGTGAAGGTAATAGCTCAGTCTGCCATTGCTCTCTTCTGTAGGGACCCCTATCAATGCCTGGAGGAATCCTCAGATTCCCCTGGACCAAGGTTGAGAAAGGCTACCCTAGATAGTCACAGCTCTATACATTTTCTAAAAACTGTAAAAATCCACTTTACCTCTAGAAGTCTTATATCCATAGCAGCAGAGAATGTGTCTGTTAAAAGTCTGCTTGCAAACTTTTAACAGACATCATCCCTTCTGTTCCAATTGTCTCCATTATTTTATCGATAGCTAAATTGGAAAGGATAGATAATGTAATTTTGTTTTGTGCAAACTTCTCAAAGTAGAAAGTTCTTCAAATTTCAGAACCACTGTTTAGGGATTAATAGAGCGGTCTAATAGTAGAAAGTGTGCAATAAAGAGCTTCTGTTAGGCATATGCTTTAAATTAAGATTATTTTGACATATGTTTTAAGTTGTATGAACATTTTCTGTAAAGGAATGTAGGAAGTTTCCTCACATTGTTATCTGAGCTGTGAGAATATTTTTTGTTTGTATGATATTTTGCTATTCTAAGGTCTACTTTCTTGAGTTTGTTTTTCCTGTTGCATATACATCTGTTTCTCTTACGTAAAGGCCTATGGTTAATTGTTTCTTGTTGACTGTTATGTATGGTTATGTTGTTCATTATATATAGAATATGACGTGTATAGAATGAAAACATAGTATAGTAAAAATCCTGTTACATACTGTATTTAAGACTCAAAAATTTGACCATTCACCATGCTTTTGGGTGTGAATGTGTTGCTTCCAGGGCAGCCCTGAAGTCTAGACGTGTGGGATGAAAAGATATGCCGGCAAAGGTTAGCAGAGATTACATAGACAGATAATATAGAAAGGGATAAAACCCTTAGGTAGATAGATACAGTTAACTTGTTGTAATTAATATATAAGGGAATATAGATATGTACGATACAATGTTTAAATTAAATGTTATATATCAGACATATTACCCTTTTAGCTGCCAAAAGTCTTACAAGTCTTGCAAAAATGTACAAGTACTGTTAGATGGGATAGCAAAGGGAACAGAAAAAACGTAGTACTGTCTGTGATACATTTTTGTATTTGCCCTCATATTAAAATTTTCAGGGCAAGCTTTTAGGCTGTTTCCATCTTCCCAGTCCAAGTGGTACTGGTACACAAAGTTTTAACAAAATGTTAAGTAGGACAAGCTCTGAGGGAAAAAAAACACAAACACATACACAGCAATAGTAATAAATTAGGATAGTTGGTATAATAAGGAGATGAATGGGCTTTGGAATGGGAGAGAGAATAAGAATCACAGAGGTGAGAATGGTTGCATAGTGATTTGGAAAACTGAGGTCCACATTTAGTCCATTTTCTCTTGTGTCAAAACGGAATTATCATTTGTTGTTAAAAACTTTTTATTTCCCTGAGTATTTTTTTAATTTTTGTTTAAGAACCAAAACTTGATGTAAATATCTGTGTTGGGATATATAGAGGGGAATGGATCTTCAGGTAGTGTACAGACTGCAATGATTAAATGTTTGTTGCAAGCAAGAAAACTGATTGCACAGAGGTGGCAAGCATCGGCTACCCTGACCGGTGGAGAATGGGTGAAGGTTATAAACGACACGAAATGGAAGGATACGTTTTAAATATATTAGGCGGGGATGTACAGGGAAACATGAGAAAATATGGAAATCCTGGTTGGATGTAAATGGACCCCAGCCTTAGGGATGTGGAGAGGAGGAGAGTATATGTGCAGAGTGTTGTTTTATCACTTTTTTTTCCTCCCCTTTTCCACCTCCTTTTTTCTTTGGTTGAGTATTCTAATAGATACAAATAATACATTTGAGCAATAACTAAAGAATAATAACAGAGGGATTACTCTGATGTGTTGTATAGGGGAAAAGAATAGGGCAACTGAGATAAAGTATGCATGGTGGGGAATGGGGCAAATGATGTTGGGGGAGGGTATGAGTGAAAGGGGAAATGATGTATTATTTATGGCATTTCAAGAAAATGTGAGGTTTGGGACTGGTGTAAGAGTTGTCTGAAGTTTTTTAATAAAGAATACTTGATATTTATAAAAAAAAACATGCATGTCTTCCATAATGGTATGGTTGTAATTTCTGTCCTGAATACCTAAATATAGAAAACCCACTGACCGATGCAACTATCTTTACAGTTCCAGCTACCATCCCCACACATCATATGAGCCATTATACACAGCCAATCCACTAGATCCTGTCACATATGCTCTGACCTAAAGCACAAAAAGTAAACATCTGAAAATGCTAGCATCACCCTTCTAGAGGAAAATATATCCCTACAAGCATAAACACTGCCTTGAACCCAAAGAAAAAAATCTCCTACAATGCAAACATTTTTTTTTTATAAATAACCTTGTACCTTTAGTAAACGCATACAATCCAGCAATAGAAGAGATCAAAGAGATAGTCAAAGAGCTGCAACTCATCATAACAGAGACTGAAACTCTGAAAAAAAATGTTCCAACAACTACTAATTCTGGCCTTCAGACAACCACCCAGCATCAGACATAAATTAATCAAGGAAACTTCTTTCTAATTAGAGCGACACAAACAAGGGAACAAAACCTTGCAGCAACAAACACTCACATTTTTTGCAATATCCTGACTGGACGTCATATGACATGGTCAGGATAACAAGCTGATGCATGCTCCCTGCGGCGTGCATTGCCATGATCATTGTAGCGGCGTGCCAGTCTGACACACCTCAACTCTGATCTAGGTAAAGAGTCTCTGACAGAGACTCTTCACCACGTGACCAGCCAATCACAGCTGTGTTCAATCACAGCTGATCCTGATGTAAACAGACGCGAGTATAGGAGAGCCGATCGGCTGCTCCTCTGACAGGGGGGTCTGCGCTGATTTTTTATCAGCACAGCCCCCCTCAGATGCCCACCCAGGACCACCAGGGATGCCACCAAGACCACCATGGATGGCAACCACTGATGACCACCAGGTAGCGCATCCCTGGTTGCCACAGGTGGCAATGTGTGCCCACACATGATGCCAATCAGTGCCCACCTGTAAAACCTGCCAGTGTCTCCTAATCAGTGATGCCAATCAGTGCCATTGATCAGTGTCAATCAGTGCCACTTGTCAGTGTCCATCTGTTCCACCTATCAGTGCCTATCCATGCCCATCAGTGCCTACCTATCAGTGCCACCCATAAGTATCCATCAGTGCAGCCTTTCAGTGCTAATCTGTGCCCGCAATGAGTGCCCATCTGTGCCGTTTATGAGTGCCCATCAGTTCTGCATATCAGTGCCACCTATCAGTGCCCATCATCAGTGCCACCTCATTGGTGCCACCTCATCCATGCTCATCAGTGCTTGGCAGTGCAGCCTCATCAGTGCCCATCAGTGAAGGAGAAAACATACTTATTTACAAAGTTTTGTAACAAACGAAGAAAAACTTATTTAAAAAAATAAAAAGTTTAGCAAAAAATAAAAACCGCAGATGTGATCAAATACCACCAAAAGAAAGCTCTATTTGTGAGAACAAAATATAAAAATGTTGTTTGGGTACAGTGTAGCATGACCACGCAATTGTCATTTAAACAGCGACAGCGCTGAAAGCTGAAAATTGGCTTGGGCAGGCAGGGGGGATAGTGCCCAGTATTGAAGTGGTTAAAGACACATAAACCCATTAAAATGTGTTACACATGTAAAAGGGACTCTCAGTATTACAGGATCATACATCTGTACCTCCAGTAAGATGTAGTACCTAATTTGATGCAATAAATGCTATCTAGAATGTTATATTGGTGAAACAGGACATAAATAAAAAATAAAAAAATACAGATACACCATAAAAAAACTAAGGGAAGATGATTACTGCACACATATGGGACATAATTTCTCACAACCAGGCCACTATAAGACATGGATGTTGGTTCTTAAATGGAACCTTAAAAATACACATGAAAGTAAAACTTTTGAAGTAAGAATAATAATTCTATATGACACAAAAGATCATAGACAAAATGTGGACCTCAGTTTTCTAAATCACTATCCACCACTTTTATGAAAATTTCCACTGCTGTGTTTCTTACTTTCCCCTTCCATTCCATAGCCCATTCCTTACCTTATCTTACCATCATATCATTTTAATTTCCATTGTCATGTATTTTTGTGTGTATGTTTTCCTCAGAGATTGTTCTACTTAACATTTTTTTTAAATCTTCATGCAAGAGAAAAAGACAGTCCAAATTGTATACATGCACAACACAGTACAAACATGCAAAACACTTTATTGCGATGTAGCATTACAGATTAAGGCTAGTATGGAACAACTACAACTATCATTTTCCCTTAGTTGTATATTTTCAGCTTTTAAATATAAATCAGTAGAAGTCGCATGCGTGGCTCTTCATGATGGCTGATGCACGGTGAGAAAGCTCTGGTCCCACTTTGCTCTCCGCGGCCCCTATAAAACAACAAAAGTGTCCTAATGCACCAGGGGTATTAACAACTGCCCCCTGAAGCCTCCGTGCACCCCATGGTAAAAAACAGATATCAAAAACCATACCCACGGCCTCAGCCAGCCCCATGGCCTATTCCCACTATTGACCATTTCCTGACTAGGCCCGAATCCCTGGTCTATGTTTCACAGGGGGACCCGGAGGAGCATATTAACCCTCTTATGACAGAGGAGACTTCTTAGCCAGCTCACATCATCCCTCACCTCCTCAGACAATACTAACCCCTGAACTACTGGATGTAAAACTCCAAGCGTTAGTACAACAGATAACCAGAAATATAGCCCAGGAGGTGGGCATGATCAGCTTGGAGAGTGAACAGACACGCTAGAGACTAAATTTGATGAAATGATTCACCATGTCCAGGCCCTAGAAGAGGAAAATGCATCTCGTAAACACTCTGTATCCAGAAATACAGCTCCGACAAGAAGATTTGGAGAACAGAGAAAGATGCCAAAATCTGAGGATCCATGGGAGTCTCAGAAAATGTGAGTGACAACAAAATCCGTCCTTATCTTTTAAGACTGTTTAACACTGTTGTGCCCGACATTGATTGGTGCCTAGATCGAGCAGGAGCTAGGCCATGGGATATAATGGTACGGTTCCACTACTATGACAGTAAAGATGCCCTCACCCTAACTACCCCCGTAACCTTTCCCATATAAACTACAAGGATGATAAACTCCAGATCTTCAGCGACCTGTCTCCAATCACCCTGGCAAAAAGGCGCTCTCTCTGGTCCATCACTTTCTATCTCCAAACCCACAAAATCCCCTATTACCGGGGCTTCCCATTTCGCTTAAGTTTTACAAAGGATGGAGTTCAACATGTTCTTCGAGTCCTACGAGAAGGAGATGCCTTTCTCAAAAACCTGGGCCTCCCCCCACTCCATGCAGGCGAGGTGCAACTACCACCATCGACTCCCCGAGCCCCATCAGCTTATTCCAAGCTTTGGATCCCTGCAAGAGGAAGGGGAACAAAGTCCTACTCCACTTCTCAATGTTCCAGTCTTCCCAGACAGCCTATTTGAGGACTTCTTCCTTTGAGACTTGGATCCTCTCCACCCTTCACAGGGGTATGGTTTTCTTCTCACTTCATATCCTGCTATGGGGGGATTATTTCTTCACCCCCCCCCCCTTTCCATTGAGGTGAATTGTTTTGTTAATTGTTGCATTCTGAAGGTTTAAGGTGGTATATTGACTGCCTACACTCTCACTGGAGAAGCCAGGGGGAGTACCCTGTCTCGCCATCTTTGGAAGCCGCTATGCACCTCCACATGTTCCACTGCTACAGCCGTGGACTCCTGAGACGCCACTCTCAGGTCTACAAATGTTGTTCGTAATATGTCTATTTAGGTCAGTTTGGCCTCTTTGTTGCAACGCAACAAACTGCTCCATGGAACTTTTTTTGGACAAATTTTGTCCTCATTTTGTTAATGTTTTACAATACTATACAATTTGATATATGATTACCACTCTTTATATACACCACTGAGGTATCTTCTATTGTACTGAGCTCACGTTGGCATATTTCCACAGCCTTGTTATGGCTCTGAAAATGCTATCTTACAATGTTAAGGGTTTGAACTCCATCAACAAATGATGGCTGGCTTTGCAGGAGTTTAAGGCCTCCGGGACAGATGTGATCCTGATTCAGGAAACTCACTTTTGCTCTGGGTGATCTTTTAAATTTGCCTCCAAATGCTTCCCGGTTCATGTGGCGTCTGATTCATCTGATATGGCTGGAGTTGCCATACTGATAAGGTGCTCCTGCCCTATCCAGATCAAATCGTCCCACCTAGACCCACATGGTCGATATATAATTTTGATCTTCGAAGATTAAAAACACTAGCAGAATTGCAGCACAACGAAGCACAAATAAGAATAAACGAGTGGCGATACCTACAGTTGGCCCATTTTGTAAGAAGTCTCCCCCAACCGATGAGATCAAAAGAAAACTATACAGCTTTGGAAAAAATTTGCGCCGAAACAGGGACAAAAAAAAAGAAAACAATATCTCGGCTTTACAGAGCGATTCTTGCAGAGGAGAAACTGGAGATACCGCCTTTTTTTTAAAAATGGGGCACGGAATTGGGTACACATGACTATATGCACAAAATCAAAAAAATACTGCAACTAACCCATAAATCAGCTATTGACACTTCGACTGCGGAGATGAACTATAAATGCCTCTCCAGATGGTATAGGACACCTGATAAACTTAACAAAATTCACACAGACAACTCACAGAACTGCTGGAGGGGATGTAATAAACTGGGCACAATGGCTCATATTTGGTGGGAGTGCCCAAAAATAAAAACATTCTGGAGAGAGATTCTAAGCCTCATAAAAACAATCACTGACGTTACCATAAAGGAAGATCCTTGCACATGCTTATTTCACGGGACTAATGATCCAAAAAAACAATACATAAAAACACTGATCCCTCAGATGTTAAACGCAGCTAAGGGTCTTATCCCGAAAAAGTGCCAAAACGAAGAAGCACCAACCAAAAGGGAATGGGCCCTAAGAATGGAGGAAATATATCGCTTTGAAAAACTGAGATATAACGGAGAGGATGGAGAGGAAGACGATCTGAAAAAATGGGAAAAATGGCAGGCATTTAAACAAACTTGGAAATATGTCGAAACGATTATATAAACCGTAGGCAATAGAAAAAATGGTTTGAGATAAAGAAAGGACGAGAGGTATTGGGAAGTAGGGAGGGTGGGATAAGGGGGGGAGGTGAGAGAAAGGAAATAGGAAAAGAAGAAAAACCCCACACACTATAAAAGAGTAATGAAATCTGAGAGGGATTAAAAATTTATATGATAACCTTCACGATTTAAATTTCATAACAATAAAATTCCACAATGATGTAAAATATAACGAGAGATACAAATGAACACGAAGTTGAATAATAATCTCTCGAAAATTGCTGAAGTGGAAAAAAAAAAAAAAAAAGATATATAATTTTGAATTGCGATTTCATGTCTAGTTCTTTTACGCTTATGAATATATATGCACCTAACACAGGTCAGATTGTTTTTCTAACTTGACGTGTTGCAGTGATTTTCTCAGCCTTTCACGGTGGTGGGAGGAGATTTTAACATTGCTCTCTCCCCCATGCGAGACAGAAGATCTCTATTTCAAACCAAACTGCCACTTTTGATGCAATCTTTGGCTACCTCTTTTCGTAAATTGTTACGTGCCCATCATTTGTTTGACATATGAAGGATAAAACACCCCACCAGCAGACAATTCTCATTCTATTCTCCTCCCCACAAGATGTTTTCTAGGTTAGACTACTTTTTCGTGCCCCCTCCTGTCTAATACAGCCGACTTGGGTACAATGACCTGTCTGATCATGCTCCCTTGAACTTGGACCTCTCCCTCTCAACTGCATTTCCTAAATACCCAATGAGTAGTTACTCACCTTGAGACCAAAGATAAAATTCTCCACACTCTGACTGCCTCCATAACCATGGAAGAGCTGACCTCCACTATTAATCATTTACCTTCACATAAATCCCCGTGCTCATATGGCCTCAGTTACTCTTATTATAAAGCCTTCCTACCAATCTTGATATCCCTTTATAATTCTCTTTGGCAAGGTGAGATCCCACACCTGTCTTTTATGCACCCTTATATCTCAGTCTTACCAAAACCTGGTAAAAACCCATCCCTCCCGGATAATTACAGGCCAATTGCGCTTCTAGATTCAGATTACAAAATCTTCATGAAGATTCTAGCCAATTGTTTATCCCAACTATTGTCTAAACTGATCGATAGAGACCAGGTGGGCTAGACATGCAGGGGACAACACCAGATGTACCATTTGGAGCCATGGGAGCCCCAGATATTTATAAATATTACCTTGCTTTCTACCTCTACCTCTGATAGACTAGACCAGTTGCTTCTTGGTCTAGTCTATCAGCACCAAACAGATGGTCAGAGATTGAGATGGGATATCTGTTTCCAGATCATCCCTGCTCTCTCATTTGGCCTCCTACCCTATGTCAAGACCCCACATTACAGAGGTTGTGCCTGGGCCCAATGTCATTTACGCTAAAGATTTGGCGTATATGTGCCTCCAAGTTCTTTCTCTCCTCGCTATGTCCCCCTGTTCAATATGTTCTTTAATCCTTTAATTCCTAATGGCCTATCTCATCCTCAATTGCTTACCTAGGTCCAAGCAGGCTTATTTCAATTACGCCACTTTGTTCATCTTGCCACTCAAAAATTCCAAACCTTTAGAGACCTCCAGTTCAAATACCAGATACCTAAACACATGTTCTACTCTTCCCTTCAAATAAATCACTACTTGGCAACCCTTTCTCCATCCCTTACTCTATCTAAGCCAACTTCTTTTGAACTCATTTGCTCCCAAGGCCCTCACCAATTGCATCTAATCTCTGCCATATACTGTACCAACTGCTCAATGAGTCCTCTCCACTCACTGAGGACCTTCAAACTTATATGTGAAAATGGTCCCATATTTTACAACAGCCAATTACCCTTCCTTGCTGAGACATGATTTGGTCCTCCACATCTAAATTATCTCGATGTGTGGCACAGAGAGAAACAGCTTTTTAAATTGTACTATTTTGGTACAGAACACCAGAGGTATTACATAGCCAGGATCCCTCATTATGCCCCCTATGTTGGCACTGTGGTAAAATAAAAGGTACCCATTACCATGTATTTTGACAATGAAAGTTAATCACACCCTTCTGTGTCTATGGTAATGCCTTTGCTTCAATGATTTTTTGAGTCTTCTCTTTCATTGGATCCGCTGCATTACGGGCTGGGCCTTCCTTTTCCTGGAATTGAGACATTTTCGAACAAGCTAACTTTATACATTTTATTTGCTGCCAAGAGAGTTATCCCAATGCATTGGCATCTCCCACCCCTCCTTCCAGGACCAACTTTTGAAGGTAATTTTTTAAAAAAATTAGAGAATGGAGCATAAGACAGCCTTGGTGGAGGATGATATGACCAGGTTCAACAGGATTTGGGATGTGTAGGACAATTTTGTTTGGTTCCTCTCCTGAATGGGCCAGTTGCGGTCCCTATGTTTTACATTGTCCCACCTCCTCCCACTCCTCCTTCTGTAGATACAGTTTATGAAATTGTAACCCAATGGTGTACATCCCCCTACACTTATATACCTTTTCTGATTGTTTGTCTACTTGTTGTTTGTATGTTTAAGCTCATAAGTAAAAGACAAAGAGGGCAGCTCCATCTAAGTGCAGCTTTATAAAAACATTTTAGGACAGAACATTTTAAACTCACAAGATTGTAGAGATTACAGCACACGTAAAATGATATAGGAAGTTCATCCACTCTTGGGGGAAGGCGGTTGGCTTGCAGGTGGAGAGGCAGCTGATGTTCCTGGCTCCCAACGCTTCCTGGTACCCAGATTTGGCTCCGGGGTGGCTGGACACGTCACTTCTGGATGGTGAGAGAGTGGGGATAGCGGTGGCAGTGTTAGAGGTCCATTCAGCCAGGGGATGTTGATGTGGTGCCATGGAAACCGCTCGTGGGACAGGCTTCTAATTACAGAATGAGCACTGGTGTGCTCAATTGGACTGATTGAGCACATGTGTTTTGTGTTTTTTTCTTTTTATATTTATATTTCTTTTTATTTTCATTTTTATTTTATTTTTTATTTTTATACTTTTTTTATTTCAATTTCATTTCCATTTTTATTTTTATCCTTTATTTTCATTTCTATTTTTAATTTCAACCTTTACTCATTTAGTTATACACATTTTTCTTTACCTCAGTTCACCTTTCTCCCATTTCAGCTGCTTCTAGATCACAGGATTTTTAATTCTTTCTTATTATATATAAAAAAGTATTTTATCAACCCCCCCCCCCCCCCTCTTTTTCTACCCCTGTATTATCTTCATTACTATGTATATCATCTTTGTTCACATGAGCTTGATCCGTCCAATCCAGCCTGACACACACACACACACACAAAAATAAACAAGGGGAGGGATAGTGAAGAAGGCGGGGGGGGGGTCAATCTAGATAACCCCCTCCCTGTTCTGAAAATGTAAAAATTAGAGCAAATAAAAAAGTATCATGGACAGTATTCAAGTGTAAGTGCACTACTATGGCTACAGTCACCTTAAGCAAAGGTGATAGCAAAGGGCCACGTTAAGATTTAAAGTTTTAGTAAACACACAACAGTAAAATCAGTCTGTATATGCAGTAAAGCATGCTTGTTATACTCATTATGGCACCTACGGGGTTAATCCTCTGTGTTGTGTAAAAAGTCTGTTTGATCCTGTCTCCACTGATCCTCTCCTTCCACTGTCCCCAATATATTTCCTGACAATACAGAACCAGGGGGCAGGCTGCACATGCTCAGTTTGGTGTATTGCTATATTTTTATTTTATTTTTTCTTGGGAGGGTGCATGTTATCAGCACAGGGCCAATCAGTACTGTCCAGATAGTGGGTCAGGGGTCCTGCATTCTGATAGGATGGTCAGTGCAAAATGAAAACTCCTCCTACAAGCTTTAACCAGATACTGATAGAAGTCACAAGACTGCTTTATCCTGCTGATGAGAAAAGGTATTTAGGAGTATATATTTAGTAAAATAATTGCATTTCCATGTTCTGTGTACTGTGGGAGACCAGATATAGTGAATGCAGGTTACTGGGTTTAGTAACAGTTTAAAGGAGTTTTATAGGCAGAAGGTTTTTTTTATCTTAATGCATTCTATGTCTGAATGGATACACTGAGCTCTAACTTGGCTTAGGCGCCCCCTGTAGCAAGCTGCTGGCTGAGGGGCACGCAAAAGATGGAGGGGCTAGAAGCAGCAGCAAAGAGGGACCCGAGAAGAATGCTGCGTATACACAAGCGGATTTTCCGTCAGAAAAATCTTGGATGGTTTTTCCGACGGAATTCTGCTCAAGCTTGGCTTGCATACACACGGTCACACAAAAGTTCGCTAAGCTTACGGCCGTCAAGAACGCGCTGATGTACAACACTACGACGAGCCTAGAAAATTAAGTTCAATGCTTCCGAGCATGCGTCAAATTGTTTCCACGCATGTGTAGGAATTTTGCATGTCGGAATTGGTACAGACGATCGGAATTTCTGATCGAAATTTTTTCCGACCGAAAAATTGAGAACATGCTCTCAATCTTTTGCTGGTGGAAATTCAGGCAGCAAAAGTCTGATGGAGCATACACACGGTCGCATTTTGCGACCAAAAGCTCTCATCAGTCTTTTGCTGGCGGAATTTCCGATCGTGTGTATGCGGCAGGAGAGGATATGGGCAACTCTGTGCAAAAGCAATGCACAGAGGAGGTAAGTATAGACATGTTTGTTATTTTTTTTTTTTTTATTATTTAAACCAAGCCTTTACAATCACTTTAAGCCTGATTTATGCAACAATTACACAGGTATTATGTAACATAGTTTTATCAGTAGGGTTTTAAATCAAGCTCTTCGAGTGGGGTTTTTCAAGTTGTTGATAAATCTCTTTAAGGGGGTGTCAGCTATTCACTTTCTGTGTGGGGAAATTAAAGGGAAACATCATATTTGCTTTTAGTGCCATGGAAGTGTAATCAACAGAGCAAGGAAGTAATTTGCCCTCACGAAAAAGAACGTCAGAGCAGAGCATGTGTTTGTACTCTTTGTGATTTATAGAGATAAGAAAATATAATGTATCTAGTAATAAAAATAAGCAAAGAAAAAAAAGAACGTGTTTTATATATTCTGAGAACCAAATGATCTTTGCAAGATGTGTCTTTGAAGTCCATGTAGTAAATGTAATTGCCATGAGCTCCTGAAGAGGGCACCCTGCACTAGAAATAACTACACACAAAGGGGTGTTTCCTGCTACCCATTAAAAAAATGATGTAAACATTTCATAACAGGTTTAAAAATGAAAATGCAGGTTGTTCGTATCTGTACTGCTTAAAGGACTAAAAAAAAAAAGAAAAAAAAGTTTCTGCTTATAGGAAATAAAGGGTTGAGTAGGAAAAATCAGTGGGCACAGCACAGGTAACATTGTTATTTAAATAAATAAGCATCTTTTATTTAGAATGTAATCTTCTGAAAGCTTTCATTTTGTTCTGAGGGAATTATTACAATTATCTTGTCTGAATATGTCTATAGATAAAAGGCTTGCAGTTAGCTAAACATAGACTCTAATAGAACATCCTGACATGAGTACGAGCTTCCTGGCAGAACATTTCAAGGTTGGGTTTTAAAAAGTGTAGAGAGAATTATTCAACTTAAAAGCCAAAGATTATCAGTCATAATGATGCTGGTAATGTAAGGCCAGGCAGCTTCAAAATGTTTGTGGGTGACATCTTTAGAATGCAAGACAAGGAGTGACATGTTCCATTCATCTCCTTTATTAAAGCTGGAGATATGCACTCCATTATTCTGGATAAGCAGATGGAAACTCTTAGGAATACAAATATTACATTTTATTAGGACTTTGAGTTAGATGCACTGTTTTAATCCCCACTCTAAATGTACTGTTGATTCAAAACAGTATGAAACAAATGCAAAAACTTGCTATTTTATCTAATTATCTCTGCTTAGGTTTGTGAAGCTGGGATTATTAGATCTGCATTGATCGTTTCATTCTGTGTGGGTGGTGTTTGTCAATGGTTAGCTGCATCAATAATATGTTGTGAATATCTAACTTTTAATATGAAGTTTTCTTTAAGTTTCTGCCCAACTATTGACATTGGATTAATCATTTCATTATTCATTGTACAGGTCCTATAGTAAAAGCCAAATTCTTATGAATATATTAAAGTTTTGATATTTAACTTAACATTTAGCTCCTGGCTAATGCTTTCTTTAACTTGGTCACTGATATTACGCAAGGTTGCTTAAAATCAAAGTACACACTTTTGTAATTAAAGTAGATGTAAAACCTGACTAAAAGACATTTATTTTCTTAAAGAACTGTGTATCATAAACAACTACTATTTCTTTTAAATAAAATTCTATTTTTCACCCTTTTTTTCAAAGCCTTTTTACAACCACTTTCTGTATATTTGCATACACTCCTGTGATGGCATTTTTAACCACTTCAGGGCCGCAGGGCGGCTTGGCTGCGCAAAATCACATTCTTGTAAGTGATTTCCTGGGGCGGGCGCACACCGCTGGCGGCCTGCTCCCCCGCTGTGATTGGACACAGCAGAAGCCAATCAGCGGGTCCGGTCATTCATCAGAAAGGCAGAACGGCGGTCTGACTATGTAAACAAGGCACATAATCGTTCTGTGAGAGGGAAAGGTATAGATCTTGTGTTTCTGCTAAGCTGAAACACAGATCTCTTTCTTTCCCCAGTCAAAGCACTCCCCCCACAGTTAGAAAGCATTCCCTAGGGACACACGTAACCCTTTGATCGCTCCTGATGTTAACCCCTTCCCTGCCAGTGTCAGTACAATGACAGTGCATTTTTTTAGCACTGATAACTGTATTTGTGTCACCGGTCCCTCAAAAGTGTCAAAAGTGTCAGGTGTCCGATCTGTCTGCCACAATGTAGCGGTCCTAATAAAAATTGCTAATCACCGCCAAATACTAGTAAAAAAAAAAAATTCCATAAAAATATCCCATAGTTTGTAGATACTATAACTTGTGTGCAAACCGATCAATATACGCTTATTGGGATTTTTTGTTACTAAAAATATGTAGCAGAATACATATTGACCTAAATTGCTGAAAAAAAAATATTTTTTTTATATATTATATATATATATATATATATATATATATATATTTAAATTGGCAGTCTTTTTTTTGTTTATAGCACAAAAAATGTAACCTGCTAAAACCGCAGAGGTGATCAAGTGCCACCAAAAGAAAGCTCTATTTATGGGAAAAAAGGACATCCATGTTATATGGGTACAGCATTGCACAACTGCGCAATTTTCAGTTAAAATAACACAGTGCCGTATTGCAAAAAATGGCCTGGTCATTAACCTTATAGGGCTGAAGTGGTTAAGACAGGTTTTCTGATTGTGACTACAATGAATCATGCCTGTGTAATATGTGTTGAAAAGGCCACTTGTAGTTTCCTACAGAAGCATTTGTGATCAGGCCCGGATTTACTCCCTTTGCCGCCCCAAGGCCTGGTCCTTCAATGCCGCCCCCCCCCTCCACACACACACACCCTTCCGGGGGGGAGGGTGCTAGATGAGTTTTCTGGGGGGGGGGGGGGTGCTGGATGAGTCTGCTGGTGGGGGGGAGGGCGCTAGATGAGTTTGCTGGGGGGGGTGCTGGATGAGTCTGCTGGTGGGGGGGGGTGGTGCTAGAAAAAAAACGCCACTGCAAAATTTAAAATATCATGATGACATCATTACTTAAATGTGCCTTACTTCAGGCTGGGGAGCGTTGTTTCAGTGAGGAGACACTGAGACAGATCCTTGCCACTCTTCGGGGGTGGGGTGTTGATTCTTTCTGAAGCGTGAAGCACGTCTCATCTTCTCCTCTTTTCCTGGCTGCAGCTAGGCACTCCTCCGTAATCCCAGCAGGTCACGTGCGACGTGACGTTCTTGACGCCGGGCTTCCCTTCCCCTGCCTCTGAGAGACTCCTGGGAGGTGGGAGTTGTAGTCCGGCTGCGCTCACACCTCCAGTAACTTTAGCGCAGCCGGACTACAACTCCCACAATGCAGTGCTGCCAGTGCAGGTGGATCGAGCTAGCCAATTAGCGGCCGCCACGGCCGACCGGCCCTGTTTGGATAAGGTGACAATGCACAAGCACAGTTGGGCAACATGGACAGAGAATTACCATCCTAAAACAGAAAGTGCCTGAAAATGGACCCTTGTGGCAGGATCATTATTTTAATTAAAAGCTGCCTTTTTAAAAATATTGAAAATTAATCACTTATATGAGATTTCAATGAGTTTACACCTACTTTAATATCAATACCCTGTTTCCCCGAAAATAAGACCTAGCGTGATTGTCAGTGATGGCTGCAATATAAGCCCTACCCCCCAAATAAGCGCTAGTTAAAGGTCTTGCAGGTCTTATTTTCAGGGTAGGGCTTATTTTCGGGGAAACAGGGTAGGGCTTATTTGTGGGGGTAGGGCTATTATTGCAGCCATCACCAACAATCACGCTAGGTCTTATTTTCAGGGAAACAGGGTAGAAGATCAAATGATTTTTTTTATACTGCTCCATGTTCAAGAAATAAATTATGTATAAAAACTATAATGGTATTGAAATAGCCAGCAGGGCTTAGCTGCATGAGCTGTGAGCAGACATTACAAATTTTTACATTAGACCCTATCTGCCCTTCCGGGTGCAGCCAAAAGATCAATATCCAAATAGTGAATTTCTGGTGCTTGCTGTTTGCATATGCTTGCTATCTTTCAATGTGACTATGGCTCACATATAAGCCCCTTCGACCATCAATATTGCATTGGGGGAAGAGAGTGTTAGCCATGCATATTCTTTGTTAACCCACAGTTGTAGTGGAGCAATTTATGTGAATTAGTGATATCTACTGACAGTTATCTGGCTAATTTGTATATCCTGCCCCCCCCCCCACACACACACCTAATAATAGATTTACTATTAATCCTAGGTTCACATTTATGTGGCTGTGCTTGATGCATTTTTCAGGCACCTTTTTCAGTGCATATTGCGTCTTTAAACCAGCATTTTAATGTATATCTCTGGACGCAAATTTGCACTTTAACTAACCCCCAGGACTTTGATGTACATAAATATACATTTATATTCATTTAGTACTTTTAAATAGTCCACACACTCTTATCCAATTAGAACAGCGCCACCATCCCTTTCTCAGTTTATCTCTTGAATCCAAAGTAACATTACTCCAAGGGTCCCCCAGGCATACACCTCACAAAGAGTAAAGTTTTCTTAAAAACCAAGGCCCATAGTCAGTATGCAAGAGGCTAGCCTGCAGTCCCATCTAAAAGCCCCGAGTGAGTCTGTCACAATAACCTCTTACACACTTGACTTTACACCAGCACAATATCCATTGCATCATTCCTCTCTCCTGAAATCCACATACCACAAATCACTGGCCTTGCACCTTGTAAACACAGCTAGATGATGCATCCCTCTGAAATGGGGTTCCTCTACTTCACTAATGATCTCAGACTTGCATTGATATATCCATCAAATGGCAGACATGGAGGAACTGATGAGCATTGCTAGAGACAACCCTACCAAATTTACCCGCACATGGACCTGCTGGTTTCACTAACTAGATTCCCTAAATTGGTAACTCACTCAAGCCTATCGACTACAACTGGGACGGACCCTCATCCCAACCAGTCTGCAAAAGATGTCAGAGAGCACCCTAGACAGTTCCTCTTCCCTAAATCCACATTCCCATTCCAATTATACCATTTTGCCTACTTTTCTCTCCCCCTGATTTCAATTCCATGTCCGCATCCCAAAACATACAAACCTTACCTATTCTCTTCACACCCAGCTTCCACATTTCCCACCTCTTCTACACTATCTGCTTCTCGCCCTTTCTCTCTTCCTAGTATCCCATTCCCTTAATGTTTTTTTTTTTTTATCTTGAATGCTCATCTTAATGTCTGAATGTCTACCAGGAAGATATTATACAGTCCTCCTTCTAGATCTCAAAGATTGAGTATAAATTAACTCCTGTGGACAGACCTGTATTAGGAGAGCAACTTATTCCAAATAGCCATAGGCCTAATGTACTCAGGAATCTTATCCTCATACGTGTCAATTTCATGCATGTTTTCGAGAGCTTTACTATTATTTTTGTTTAATGTATACTCTCTCTTTATTGTCAACTCTTCTATAAAAGAGCCAAAGGCATTCCTTCAATACTATGTTATACTTATTATGTCTATGTTTTATACTGTAATCACGTTGGGGTTTCAATTAATGGTCAGGTGTTCTCTGCAGCAATTTTTGAAAGGCTAATGCCCCGTACATACGGTCGGAAATTACGACCACAAAATCCGTCAGATTTATTCAGACGGATTTGGTCCGACGCTGGTGTTGCATACACACGGTCGGACTAAGTTGTTGGGAAATCCGATCATTCTGAATGTGGTGACGTTCGTTGTGTACGACGGAACTACCTAGAGGCTAGTAGCCAATAGCTTTGGTCTCGTAATTTGATCTGAGCTTGCGTGGCACTTTGTCCATTGGAATTCTCTACACACGATCAGAAAAAGTCCGATCGGACTTTGTTGTCGGAAAATTTGAGAGCAGGATATCAAAAAAAGTCCGATGGAGCCCACACACGGTCGGATTTTCCGACAACATGGTCCGATAGGACATTTTCCATCGGAAATTCCGACCGTGTGTACGGGGCATTAGAAGAATAATATAGCTGTTTTTTAGTAGCAAATGTTTGTTTTTAGTGAGCACATTCTAATTCCCAAAAACTTTACTTTGCAAGGGGATTTTCACTTTGAAAAGAGAATTTTCCCATAGCTTAGTGAATGTGGAGAAAATTTACTTTGCATATAATACTTAATCACATGCAATGAACATTTATAAAAAAGTATTGTTTTATTAAATGTGATTGGATGATTAAAGTAAGCAGAGATTTACCTCATTCTCTAAGCAAAGGTAAAATATATTGCAAAGTTAACAGTATATTTGCCTTTAAAAAAAAATACCCCTATGCATTTTTTATGTCTATTTTAATGCTTTTTTGTATTTATTTCCTCATTTGGTACTAGCTGCATGTGAATACTGGGGTGTTTTAAAAAAAAAAAACACCACATTCATGAAGCTAAGAGAAAAAAAGTGAGCAGCCTATTTGCCTTAAGTAAATCAGACCAGCAAAGCTTTAAAAAGTCGTTTTCAAAGACACACTTCATATATGTATAAAACTTATTCCAAATATGAAATCAAAACATCAGATAAAAAATGCATTATTTGAACAGAACACAGGAGAGTTCAGGAGAGGCCAAAAAGAAAACATACAAGCAAAACAGAACTTTAAGAAGGTGATGAGGTTCTACCAGCATTAGAGAAAAAGTGCTTTACTTAGAAGTACATGGAATACATCTTGTACAAATCAGGTACAAAAAGTATGGCTTCTGGGAGTTGAAATGAAGGTAGTTTTATTGTCTTGCTATAAACTTATTAAATCATTCTCTCAAATAAATGTTTAAAGATTTGACGATTACACAAATTAGAAATTAGGTTAGGAAAACATTAACTAATCGCATTTACTTCTTGTGGATAATTCATAGATACCATTTAAAATGTGTCTAATAACTTCAGTTAGAGTAAAACTACAGTTGGGGGGGGGGGGGTCTTTCCTATTCAACTTCTGGTTAACCCATAGTTAGCTCTATTTCACTCTTAGGAACTCTTTCCTTTTTCTTATGTCCTTATATAGTTTGCATTTTTTTCTGTTCCCTTTTTATATTTTTGCTCTAAAGGAGCAAATCCAAATCCATTGTGCAATCCATTACAAGCAGACTCGTCAAAAATGGCAAAACGTCTCAGGGAAAATAACTGAAGACATTCCATTTTGTGAAAATTTTTAATTTTGGTATCAAGTGTATAGATGAAATATGGTTTGCTTACTCTAATCAACCTGTGGTTGCAGAAAATAAATTTTCCCCATCTTTGGCCGACTTTAGTAAGCTTATATTAGATTGTCAAAAGTAACTATTGTTCTCCTTAGCAGCCAATACAATTGATTGTTAAGCCATTGGTATTGGCAGCCCAATCTTATAAAGAACCAACCCACATTTTTTAACACAAAATTATTTCCATGTTTGTCAAGCACCAAGTCTTTGCGCAGTCATGCAAACCAAGTTTTGTTTGTATTCTAACGTTAGTTGCCAAATGTTTTTACCAGGTCAGTGGCCAAGAAAGCGCAATAGACGGAGAGATATTCAATTAAGACGTTTAGGTCAGCCGTCAAAGGCTCTTATTTTTTCCACAGTACATGTTTCTGTTATGTAAAATATTTAGACTTAATTGCCTTTTAAAATATCACACTTTATGTTTCTTTGTGTATGTTTTTTGTTTTTTACTCCATAGAAAAAGTTACTTACTACATTAAAACTTAAAAGGACATTAGCACGGGTGTGTGCAAGCTATTACCTTTATGTATATAATTAGTGTTTGCAAAATAAACAGGTCATTCATTCTGTTAGAGCGTGGAACAACAAAGTGTTTTATATATGCTAATTTTATAATAATGCTTTCTCTCATAGGAACTACTTGCATGGTAGTTTAGCTATAATTTTCCTTTAATGTCAGTTGCCCAGCAAATTCTTTATGAAGTAATAAGAACTGCACATAGAGAATAAGCCTGTTTAATTCAGTGTGTTTTTTTCCTCTCTTTGTTTGGAACAGCTTCTCTGGTTTGATAAAGCAGCCTATACCTTCATATAATTCATGCCACTGCTGATGGATTCATGTTCATGCATTATTTATGCAAATGTACAGCAAAGAAAGCCAGGGCCTGTAAATTCACATTCTTTTGTACTTAATCCTTCAGCCATCTGTTGCTTTGTACTCATTATTTATCACGCAGATATGAAAAAAATAATTCTCTGATAAATTCATGATTTCTTTCCAAAGACGGGCAATCAGCATTGAAACCACTTCTAGTAAAGTTTAATGTGTTGCAGGACGGTGGATGTTAACAGTTGTGTCTGTTTTTAAACGTTCCAGTAGTAAATGGACATAGTTGAGGAGGGTACCTAGGTTCAGGTTGTAGCCTTCTTAGTCCTACACCTTTGCCTAAACATCAGTGTACACTCAATGTAGGGAGTCATTGAATCCCATTAATGTGCTTTAAAGAGAACCCATTTACTAATTGATATTTTTATGGTTGAATACGTTTCAGATGATTACAAAGATAATCCATCTACAGTAAGTGGATGCAATAAAATATCCATGAAAACCTAAACAAAGATATAAATGCAGTGCACTGAAACAATTCTCATAGAAGTTATTTTTCCCTGGATGGGTAGCTTCATCAGTAAAGGTTAATTTATAAGGATTAGGGAAGCACAAACAGTCTGTTAAAAGTATTTGTAATGACAACAAAAAGAGAACAACTTAGAAACAATGTTCTTAATGGTCTGTA